>PVJO010017824.1:0-38172 GCA_004026905.1 Hystrix cristata | reverse complement strand
GAAGGGTTGATCTTGGGCTGGATTTGAAGCTGACTCCTCATGAAGCTTCCTTTGACCTCACAGCCCAAGAGATGCAATGATGCAGAGTCAGAGAGTCACCTTGGGCCCCTGGAGGTGGCCCCTGAGCTCAGGGTAGGAATTTCCACCATGGAAAGACAGCTGGGCATGTGGAGGCAGGAAGCAAGAGGCTCTGAGCCATCCTTCAGCGGACCTCGCCCAGCGGCCTCTCCACTCCGCAGCCTCCACGCGGTAGACAAGAAACCACCCGGGAGTGGAGAACGAGCCCTTGGGTCCCAAGCTGTGCAGCTGTGGAGCAGGAGATCCGCTCTTCCCTTCCAGCCCCAGGACGGAGTTGATGCTTCTCAGTCAAGACGGCCAGGCTCGGGAGTGCGGGTCTCAGTCTTCATCATGTAAGGTAGGTGAGAGAATTGTAAAAAATAATAATGGAAGTGCTGGGCACCGAGGGAGCTTGTCAAGGAAAGCTGCTGACAGCCGTGTGCTGGCCTTGCTACCCAGAGAGCCCAGGCTCATCCGACTGAAGCTGTTCAGACTCCCGAGTGTTCAGACCCACAACCCCCAACGCCAAACGCCTCTACCCCTGCATGGTTTCCGGAAGCCCCCAATCCTCAGGGCCAGACTTACTTTCAGACCCCCAAATCTTCTGTGTCATTGTCTCTAAACCAGCCTTGTGGTAAGCAGGATTGTAATGGAATCAGATCATCCTTTTTCTATTTCCTGTGTGGCCACTGAGCAGCTATATGACCCTCAAGTTTCTGAGTCTGAAGGTGAAATACATGTGCAATCTTTCAGGGAGGAGGATTAGGGACGACATAGCGCAAGCACCCTGAAGAGTATCTGACCCACAGGAGGTGCCACACTTGTGGCAGCTTTGGAGGGAGGAGCAGGACATGGGCCAGGCGAGGGACATGGGTAGTTAGTGTCCCTTTACACTGGAAGCTGTGAGATCTTGGTTTAAGCAGGGGGCCTGCAGCCCAGTCACCTCGGTTCAAATTCTAGCTCCATGCTCTGCTAGTCACCATCCTTGTTGCTGGGACAAAATACTGACACCTGCAATTTAAAGGAGGGCTTCTGGTTACAGTCGCGGCCTGCTGCCTCCACGGCAGAGGGGTGTATGCTAGCAGAGGAAGCTGCTCAGGCATGGTGGCCAGGAAGCAGCGATTGGAGGAGCCAGGGAGAGAGATACACCCTTCCAGGCCCGCCCACAGTGCCCCACTTCCTCTCACAGTCCCCATCTCCTCCCTGCCAGTCCGCTATAAGCCCCCATGATGCAATCTCCTTCCAAAAGCACCACCTATGATTGCACAGGGGCTCTGGGGGCACATTCTTGATCTAAACCACAACACTGTCACACTCCAGCTGTGCAGCAGCGAACAAGGCACTACCCATCTCTGAGCCTCGGTTTCCTCGTCTGTAAGGTGTGGACTAGCACTGGCTCCTAAAGTAGCAGTCTCCAGGGTCAGGCACTTCATAATGGTGAACTACGGATCGGGCGTCTCTTTGTGTCATACTTAGTATTCTAATGACACCCTCTGATTTCAAGTCTAGCTAGAAACTGGCCGGTCTGGTGTGGGCCAAAGTCGGGCTTCCCCGGTTCCCACAGGAGGAGCTTGCTCCTGCCGGGTGCTCACCCTGGAACCTACTCTTTGAATCCCGCCGTTTGTGCTTCCGACAAGGCCTCATTGTTTTCCTCTGGGCAAGGAACACGTGCTCTCCGGAGCCCTCACCTACCTTTGAAACACTGAGCGCAGTGTCTCCGCAGCGGCCTCTCCATCCCGGGGACTCTGGATGGCTCGCGAGGCCGCCCTGGAAATCCGATCCCGCGGCCCCTTCCCCAACCCTCACTTCTAATCATGTTGTTGCCGAGACTCGGACTCGCCTATAAATCATTTTTAACGACAGTGTGAGAAGAAAGAAGTCGCAAAGCAAATCTTACATGACGTTCTCATCACCAGCGGCATTTAATATCCTAAATCAGATGCTTTATGGGGTTGCATCGTGGGCGCTGGGCGAAATGAAGGGAAGCTATTATGTGTTGCCTTTGTGCGCCTCTCATGTGCCGGGGTCGCTCGCTCTGGGGAATTCAGGGCTGTTTTGCTTGGGAGGGGGGCTCATGCTGGGGGGAGCTAGGATGGTCGGAGAGTCCCCCAGGATTCTTGGGGGACTTGTACACAATGAGGCAGACTGTGCGATGGGATGCAGAGCCAGTAATATGAGAAAGTTATGAGAATATAAGCCAGGCCTGATCTGGGGTTCCTCGCCGCTCACCTGAGGGGCCCCTTCCCTTCCAAGGAAGTGGATACGGTGAAAATGAAACCAAAGCGAGAGCAAATAAAAACAGGTCCCACCTCTCCTCCCCCTGCCCGGCGAGCGCCAGAGCGAACCTCCGAGCTCCAGTTTCCTCCATCTGAGTGTCTGCACTGCACCTCGGATGTGCCGGCCGTGAGCTTGGCGGGATTCTTGAAGTCAGAGTGGCTTCTGGGCACCGTCCCCACCTGCACTCTCGATTCCCTTTCCGATCTCAAGGTGACTGGGTGCAATTCTCTGAGCAGCTGAACCTAATTCGGACATCCCTGTTTAAGCACCTACTGCACGCGGGGGCCTGGACTAGCAGCTTCCGGTGGGTGTTGGAGTGAACTTGGGCTTTGATAAATCAAAGATGCAAATGTATAAGGTGTGTGCACTGTAAGATCGGGGCCCCTGGGTGCATCTAAAGCAGAGCTTGGGGCGTATAGTAGATGCTCAGTGAATGAGCAGCGACTGCTCGATTTGGTCGAAGAGCCAATAATGAGGAAGAGTGATTAGAATCCTGGCTCCTGCTCAAATCCTGGCCAGGTGCTGTTGATAGAGGGTGTGAGGTAAAGATTCATCCCACTCATCGTGGTGGGGAATTCGTGTTGGGCAGGAGAGCCACACTGAGGGTCCGCACTAGGAAATCTGCAGGACTGGAGTTTGTGCCTTGTTTTTGATGTCCTTGGTCCTAGGAGCAAGACCTGGCGTGTGCTGGCAGTGGGCTCACGGGAAGGCAACTGAAGTCCCAGGAACAGGACGCACTCTACCCCCTGGTGCGCCTGCCGTGGCTCATGAGAGCTCCTGGGAGTTAGTTCGATGGTCAAACCTCCGTGGTTTGCCTAAAAAGAGGCTAAACCAGCTTTGGGAACAAAGCCACTTCCATATTTTCCACTCCTGGACAAGCCTGGGCCACCTCCTAACCTTGGTGATAGGGGATCAGCAATTTCCTCCACCCAGCCACACAGGTAAATTATTCACTAACTGCCCTCAAAGTCCTTTTCCCACCCCGGGGCAGAAAAGTGCAAGGCCAACACGCTCCTTTGAATCGGAACTCTGGAATTATTGTTGCGGGATCCCGATTACCTTCCTCTTCTGCATGTCCTGTAGAAGCTGAGGTGGAGCAGGAGCCCGGTGTGTCTCCCACATCTGGGTATGAGGAAGGTGATGCCTTCCAGATGCCCACAGTGGTGAGATGGTGGCTTCCTGGGGGGTGGTGTCCTTCAGAAACCTTTTTGCCCTCATCTTTGTCATCATCTTTATTATTTTCATCCTCATCACCATCTTCTTCTTTAGCTACGATTCTGCCGCTGCTTCTCCAGCTCCTCCAGCTCCTCCTCTTCCTCCTCCACCTCCTCCTTCTTCTTCATCAGACAGTTCTACTATACTCCACCCTCCCACCTACATTCTGTTGCCGCCTTCCCTTTCTGGGTCCCCACTCCCCTTGGGATTGGGGCGTGTCTTCGCCCCAGCTCCACCATGACTGGGCATTACTTAAAGCTTCGCTCTGTCCCGCCACTGCTGGCCCCTCCTTCCTGCCTCCTTATGCCACAAAACCTGCCCATCCCAGACCCAGTGGGCACACTGGCATCTACTGGATCGGAATACTTTCTGGACTATTTATGGCCTTTCTCACCCTCAAAGAAACCTGCAGCTAGGCAGGCCCTGGCACAGAACAGAGTGAACAGTCAGGATTGCAGCAAGTGACAGATGGATTAAGTGACAGGTTAAAGGGGAGCACAAGAGACCCCTCCCCACTCTCCTCAGTGCAGTACCCTCAAAATCAAACCAAGGAATGTTCACCTCTGGGCGAGTCTGCCTGGCTCATACCCTTTACTCCCAGCTGCCCAGTCCCCAGTAACAGCCTCCCAGCAGGCCTGCGCGCGACATGGCCACCGCTGACGGGATTAGAATCGACCCAAACAGCCCCAAACAGAGCACTTTCTGAGGAGTTTGGGTTTGGGGTGCGCATGGCAGGGAGAAGCCAGTGTCCCTGCAGACGTGGACCAGTGGTGTATGTGGGAATACTGGAGGGCTGCGTCCATCTACGACCCGCGAAGGGCCCGTGAGGGAGTGACCGGGATGCTGCTGGTGGGGGGCGGAGGGTTGGGTAATGATGGTGTGCCAGAGAAGACCATGATAATGGCCACAGCAATGCTGAAGATAATGTGATGGCGATGATCATCACAGCCAAGCTGTACTGAGCGCTTGTTCTCTATCATCACTCCAGTCATTTGCACACATTATTCCTTCCAACCCTCCCAGGCAAGGACGTAAAGACATTTCCTAAATGCTCGGAATTCACAAGCTGGGGAGCAGGGGAAGGCAGTCAGCCCAGCGGGGAGCGTGTTTGCGACGGAGGGAGAATCCCCTGCACGTCTGAGGTCCAGGCCTTTCTGCCCTGCTCGAATCCTGCCTGTGAACTCGGAGAGACTCCACATTCCTATTTTTCTTCACCTTCCATTGATTTCTATGGCTTTAACCAGACGAGTGTTAGTAACAGAGTCATGAACTTTTGGTAGAGAGGAAATGATTCTTCCCAATAAAGTTGTGGTGACTTTGAAAGGTGGCTTTGAACCAGAGCTGGGACTAAGGCCAGACAGCAAGGGTGCACATCTCCACGGGTGCATGAGCCAAGATGTGCCAGGGAGGGGCTGGCATTTCCGCAGACCCAAGAGCAGGCGCCTCTTGCCATCTTGCACCCGAGCTCCTCGTTCCCCTCATCCGGGTCTCAGCTCTGCTTTCAACAGGCCCTTGTCCCTTTTCGGCCAGATTCTCCAGCTGTAAAATGATGAGTGGAATTCAGGATCACAAAGAGCCGCTTGGGATGCGATTTTCTGATGCCGGCAAATTGGCGATGCACTCGCCTCTCCCCCACGTGTCCTGTCTGGCCCCTTCTCACTGACCTGGACGTAGCCTCAGAATCCGTCACACGCAGAGCCACGGAACTCACCACCAAATACTTAGAGCTGGCAAATCAGACAAACTATCTTCAAGGTCAGGAGCTGCTTTCACCCCTCACCTCCCTCCGTCTGTCTCCTGCCGTCCCTGCCCCACACCCAGCTCGTACGAGGCTACGAGGGTCCTCGATCCATCCGTGGAGCTCTGTGCGTCTTTCAAATTAAATTAAAACCTGGTCAAGACTGTATGCACACTGTCTGGATTTATTCTTACATCGGGCAGTCACCATTCACATGAATGCGCATGCACACACGCGCACACACACACACACACACACACACTTCCATGTGTACATAATACATCGTGACCTACATGTAAACTGAGGCCGGATTAAGATATTTAGAGGCCCTAAACAATGAAAAGACGATGATTCCTTCAAGTCCCATAAACTTCAACATAGTAAGAGCCTGAAACATTCTGGGTCTTGTCTTAATGACTGCCCTAATTTTTATAAAGTCTCAAATTTAAACCAGAGGGGAGGTACTTGGTACCTACGAATTGCTGGCGCCAGAGAATACCTTGAGAGTTTTTGGGAGGGAGTAAAAATAGTACTGAAAATAATTGCATGTACACATGAATGCGATCACGCATGGATATAATCACACAGACATACATCCACATGATGTGCGCACACACACAAACAGTCACGGTCATACAGTTGCATGAGTATACCTGGCCTAAACACGCATGTGCATGTGTGGCTTTACATAGATCTACATGCATGTACGCCCATGGCAAAGCATACATGCCTGTAAATGCACGAGCTGACACAGGCCCCAATACACACACACATACACACACAGATACACAAACATCTCCATTTAGGCCCCTACATGTGTGTGTTGGTACACACCATGCACACACACATGCTCATACACAACATACAGACAGGTGCATATGCCTTCACTTGCCCCTTCACGTACATGTACACACTGCTCCAGTTGCAAATCTTATACTCTGCTACACCTGCACACCCACCCACTCATACCACACACTCTCCCACGCCTAAATTTGCAGCAGCACACCCCCGCGTGGCTGTATCCATTCACACAGACCCGCAGGCACACGCGGATACACACAGGAGCGGTCAGTCCTGCGGCATCAGAGCTGGGGACCGCCCACTGCAGTCGGGTGCTGTCAGGCCGCCTGGTGAGAATCACCAAGCAGCTCGAATGATAACGCCTTCCAGAGCCAGGAACAGGGAGCCTGATCTGCAGTGAAAGGCTGATGGGGCAGGCGCCCGGCGCGCCTCCTGCCAGCTCCTGCAAACTCTCCCGTGCAGGGAGGTGGCAGACTCTGTGTCCCCTCGAGTCGTGTCATCTCTCTAATGATGCCAGCGTTTTGACAAAGCCAAGCAGCACAGCCGGGAGGTGTGAAGTTGGAATTAATTTTGCTCTGGAAGGTCAAGTGCATTAATGAGCTTTTAGCTGGCTGGCGTTGTTCTTCTTTTTGTCCTTTTCGCAACAAGGGGGGGGTAAAAGAAAAGGAGAACAGGCTGCTCTTTCCTAAAGCTGCTTTTTTCTTCACTTTGGAAGACACGGTCTCTTTCCAGGGCCCACCAGGTGCTTGTGGGTCGGCACATGGGCTCTCTACGGCCTCTCCCAGAGAGCTGAATCCCCTCCACGTCTGGAGAGTCTTAGCATTAGATCTACCTAGTATAGAAGAATAAAATGTACGTTGTGTGTGGCCTTTATGGAGTCTGAACAGATAAAAATGGGTTTTACAGTATAGGCCAAGACTGACTGATTAGTAGCGTCTGCCTGCAGCAATGTGGGAAATACCGGGGCCACCTCCAGGCTGGAGGGCGGAAAGGCTGTGATCGATTAGCAATGTCTGCCTTGGGCACAGCCAAGGACAGTCATGGCTTCCAGAAACATTTTTAAAAATTTTGTTTTGCTTTTAAAGAAACACCTACAATTCAACATGCTAAAAAATAATTAAGAAAACCAAGAAACAAGTACTTTTAAAAGCTTGGGGGAAAATAAAGAAGAACTCCATACAGAAACTGGAGTAAGAAACTCCATATAAAGCCAGAATCATAAATGCAAATGCCATTTGGGAGCCAAGAACGTGACACGATGATTAATGTGGCCCAGATGGGACCTCTGCAGTGTATTTCTCATTTAAAGAGGGGAGTCGCTACTTCTTTCGACCAATTCCTGATGTGGATGGAAGAAGGCAGGCCAGATATTATGACACCTGCCATTTTTTTTTTTTTTGTAAAAGAAATCAGAAATGTGAGTGATTGTTTTCAACATGAAATCTTTAGATGTTAATTATTGGCCCAATTTTTGTCTTGCAGTCTCCACAGTATCTTGGATTTGTGCAGAAAGCAACCGACTCACACCTCTCTTTTAGAGTCAACTAGGGGGATAGCAGAGAGTTTGGGGTGACTTCTGCAGCAGACCTTACACTCATGGAGGCCAGAACTCCGTGTGTGTGTGTGCACGCGCGTGTGTGCCTGTGTAGTTGGCGGCTCTGCTCAGCACCTGCCTGGCACACACTCACACTTAACATGCACATTTAAATAAATAGATGGAGGGATGGACTCAGGCCCCCGCCCAGAAAGCTCTGCTAGACTGCTTAGATAGTTCCTAGCTTCGAATGACACAACCCTCTCTTCCTTCACACGTAAGTAAAGATTTCCTTGTATTCTGCCTTCAGTGACGTAGGGCCAATCTGTCCGGATTCATGCCCCCGTCTTCCCTCTCACGCTCTGTGACCCTGGGCAAGTCACTTCACTTTCCTGGTCTTTCCTGGGCCCTAATCTCCTCACTTGTGCAAGGAGGATCATCATTGCACCTACCTGAGCACTCTATTAGAAGAGCCTGCAACTCGTCTTAGAAACCAGGAGAATTTTGAGAATTGCCTGTACCTCAAATGTTTCCCCAAATTCCCAGGCGTGTGGAAGGTAATTGGATCATGGGTGTGCTACAGCTGCCCTGCTGTTAGGAAGTGGAGCCTGTCTGGAGGCGGGACACTGGGGAGTGTGCCTGGAAGGGTGCGTTCTTCTCCTCGGCGCCTCCCTTCCTTCTGCTTCCTGGCCGCCATGAGTTGAGCACCTTTTCCTCCACCGCAACCCTCTGCCAGGCCTCAGAGCTGGCCATAGACTAAAACTGGGAGCTAACACAGACCTCTCCCCCTTTAAATAGTGAGTTTCGGGGAGTGTGTCTCAGGCACGGGAAAGCAACTGAGACAAGAACAAAAGGGAAGGCTGTTAATAATCGCTCGGAGAGATCCAGTATAGACTGAAGTTGTCTCAAGCAACATGGATGTTGGATCACTCTCGACTGAATAGACTCATGCAGAAAACATGCTGGGAATAGTGCCTGGGACTCGGGACTCAGAAATCTCACCTGAGTCAATCATGACATCATGGCATGTCAGCGGACATCGGTCATAGTGGCCCCTTCCAGCTCCCGCCCTACTCTGTTAGCTGCCTGCAACACAGATGGGCAGAAAGAGTCTAGATCTTCACGTTCCAGGTCCTCAGCTCTGCCCCCGCCTAGCCAGATGCCTCGCTACTCTGCCCTGCATGACGGAGAACGTGGAGCCGAGTTATACACCGAAGTCGGCCATGACTTTGACAGGCAGCATGTAGGCAGACGGAGAAGGGCACTTCGGGCAAAGAAAGGAGCCGAAACGAAAAGTTAGTATTCAGCTGGTGGGCTGCTGGCGTGATCTGGTTGAGACCAGACCCTTAGAGGTGTGGGGAAAAGTGTTCACGAGTCTAAGGAACGAAACACAAAAGAGGGAGCGCATGGGCTTCGGATACATTTCTTGGCTTTTACATCATCTGTGAAAGGTCTGCCAAGCGAGGATCGTGCACTGAGATGCCAGCGTGAAAACAACTTATTTTCCTGGGAATAGTCACAAAGACCAGTCATATTTTAAAAGGGTGTTGTAACATTACCTTATTTAAAAAGAGAGGGAGAGATAGATGCTGCCAAGCCCCTTTTATGACTATTATTACAGAGTTTCACAGGCAAAGGAGGCCAACTTTAAAAACAAAAACCCAAATCATCTGAAGAGCAAAATGCAATGGGATTTGGCCGAGATAAAATTCCAGGCTCTGCGCGGAGCAACACTCCAGCAGTTGCTTAGCAAGTGGGACGCGTGCTTGCATCCGTCCCCTGCACCCTGCTCATCTCTTCCTGTCTCCTGCACGGGAGGCCGCAGAGGGGCAGGCACACAGCTTCCTGGTGATCAGAATCAGCTGGGGGTCACTCCGTCCCTGGGCTTCTGGAACAGGACACTGGGGCCTGTCTGACCCGCCTCCTTCCAGCTCCTGGGTTTCTCAGAAAGATGCCAGTTTGGGCACACGGATGCCTTTTGGTGCCTATCCAGACTCCAAGATGGGTGCTTCTGCACATTCCGTGTTTTCCAAGAGTACATCTCCTTGCCCACTTCTTCGATATGATTTGATTTCCCTTTCTCCTGATGATAGTTGTGCCCTTAACCACTGATGAAGTCCTTAAACTTGCCCTTTCAATGACCAAGCATTTAATGAGCAACTACTATGTGTGGGGCACAGTGCTAGCGTCGGGGTCCCAGCAGTGGATGAGGCAGTGCCCTGTCTTCATGGAGCAGAAAGTCCTAGGCTCTGTATACTTCCTTCATTTGGCTGTGTGATGAGTTGTTCCTCACCCTTCAAGATCCAACCCTTAAGACCGCGTTTGTCCCCCAATCGTTCTGTGACTCCGTCCTTGGAAAACAGACTTTGTTCTGCTTGCGCATTGCTTCCCTGGTTTCCTCTGTTCTTGCAGCACTGTGCCCAATATCCTAGCAAGGGGCTGGTGGGCCAATGGAGTAGGTAGCGTGGACAACTCTCACAGAGGGGGGGCTCAGGGCTTTCACAGCATGGACCGGAAGCCCACCTTCTCTGCTTCTGCCTGTGTAAACTTCAGCTACTGACCTCAGTGTGCCTGCATTGGTCATCTGTAAAATGGGAACAGTGACCATGCTTACCTTATAGGGCTTCTATGAATGTTATAACGGATGAGATAACAGATAAATCGCCCACTATGCTCAGTAGCTGGGGCTCACAAATACCAGCTGTGACAGGCATTCCCATTATCACTGTAATCTGGTTCTCCCTTTCTTGGTAAGCAAGTAAGAGGCGACACTTCCCAGCCTCTTCACAACAAAGGAAGGCTGAGTGATAGGCTGTGATGGAGGTATCTGACAGAAGTGACACGTGCCCTGACAAGGCTGAAATTGTAAAAGGGAGGCGCCTTTGGCCAGATGGCTGCTAAGTGGAGGCAGGGAGGCTGCAGGCTCCCCTGAAGTCCAAGCTTCTTTAGCAGAGTTTCTGCCCTGAGACCAGTTCCCCCCAGAGAGTAAGCACAATTTACGATCCCTGGAGGCTTGGAGACCTTCAAAACGTAGATTCTGACCCTGCCGTCACCCTGACTAGCTGTGTGGCCTTTAGAGCGTGGTTTCACCTCTCTGAGCCGCTAGTTTTCCATCTGGTGTAGGAGGCCATCAAGGCCTTGTGTCTAAGGGACTTACGGGAAGGTCCCCAGCACGGGGCTTAGTGAGTGTGGGCCAACATGACAATGGGAATTCTCTCCTCTCTTCCCAGCAGGAAAAGAAGGAGAGAGAGCACATTGTTTTTCCCACTGCACATCCCCTGCCCATAAAGCAGGAGAGATCCTTAAGAAAGGGTTCCCTTTCTTCGGCATCCAGTTTTGAAGCTCTGGGCTGTCACTTGGGACTTGGCATTCATACATCTGCAGTGGATGAGCAGGGAATATAAACACCTCGTTAGCGTTGGAAACTATTGGTTGGAATTGGGAGAGAGAACAGACCAACGTCCAGGACCTTAAACAGAAAAATAATAAATGCTTCTATAAAACTTGGGGGGGGGCAGGTAGGCAGAAGAGGGAGCTGTACAGATCATTGCAAGGAATTATTTGACCTGCTTGAAAACTTTAATTGCTGGTAATGGCCAACCTGTTGGGTGGTATTTTATTAACGCTAATAGATTTTTACAGGATATTTCTCACTTACCTCTCCAAGAGCCTCAGGAATTCATTAAATATTAAAAGGTAGTACTCTGGGTTGTTCAGTTAAAGATGCCCTTCTGAGGAGGTTTCCCGCAAGTTAGAGACCTGGAGAAAGCAAGCAGGCTCAGGACGGATGTTTGTCATCAGCCTCTGTAGGGGAGATAATAAAATAATAATCATCGTGAACGTTTACTGGGTGCTTACTATGTGCCAGCCCTTGGTAAGCACTTTATGTTGTGTGTTTTAAAATACACACACAACAACCTATAAAAGAGGTTCTCTTCACGCCCCTATGCTACACATGAGGAAACCGAGGCTTAGATTTCAAAAATAGTGAGAAGAAGAAGAAATGGAGAAATATTACCACTTGGAGTCCATCAGATCTGTTTCTTATTAGCTGTGCAGCCCTGAGCAAGTTACTACGCCTTTCTGAGCCACAGTCTCCATTGTTACACATCTGAGGATTACAGGCATTTTACAGGCCAGGAAACCGAGTTCCAAGGCTGCGGAACTGATAAGTGATGGGGTCAGTCATTAGATGGTCTCAGATTTGGTCCAATTACTTACACTGCATGGAGAATGCAGAATGACTTCAACACTTAGTTTAAACCAGCCATGTCGTTTTGCGTGTGATTTGGTGGGTCCAAAACATGGGAGTGCCTCAGCCCCAGAAGTGTGCCCTGAACCACAGAGGATCTACTTTCACAATGTCCTTTTCAATCCCGTGTGCTTCTCTTTCTCCTCGGGAGAGCTCACTCTCCAGGGCTGCCTCCTTACATGGGGGTTGTCTTCCATCCAAAAGAGCAACCCCAGAGACAGGAAGTGGAAGCGTCACTTCTGCCCTAATCTACGGGTCAACGCGAGCCCAAACCACCTCCGTCTCTCCGTGCAACGGAAGTAGATGGAAGGACTGGCAAAGGGCCCACAGCCAACTTGGAACTTGTCTCCCTGTGCAGAGCAAGGAGCTGAAGCATGGCAGATTTCCCCTTAGAAATAAGACATAAAATAGAAGCAGGTAATACCCAAGCACTTACCACAGGTGATTGAAAAAATTAAATTAAAAAGTGTAAAGTACAATGTTGGCTTCTTGGCAAAAGATGCTGCATTCTTGGTGCATGATGACAGTGAGCTTGTTCTCTTTTAGTGATGATTGAGATGCTCCTATTGGGGAGGTGACAGTGTGCCAAGTGTAGGCTGCCAGGAGAAAAAAATGATATCCGAGCTGGTTGTGTGGTGTGTGGCTGTTATCCTAGCGTTCTGGTAGGCTGAGGCAGGAGGATTACAAGTTGAAGCCCAGTCTTAGCAACTTAGTAATTAAGAGAGATTCTGCCTCAAAACAAAAACTTTTTAAGAAGGGTCGGGAGTGTGGCTCGGTGGGAAAGGCCCCGGTTCAATCCCCACTACAGCAATACCAATAAGAAAACACGAGCATCATGACGTTCAGTTTACTCTGTCTTTCCAATAAACAATGAGCAATTCTTTTTTTAGTGTAAGTATGTTCCATACAATATTTGTGACCTACTTAGACTAAGAAGTTATTTGTTGTTTATCTAACGTTTAAATTTAATCGAGCATCCTGGTTTTGTTTGTTTGCTTGTTATGGCTTAACCCAGCACTCCTATCAGTCTGTAGACAGAAGAGCGGAACCAAGAAGTCTGCTCTCTCCCTTTGGCCGTGGAGCCGAGGAAGCTGGAATTGGAAATTTGAGTTAGGAATCAGCCACAGTCTGTCCAGACTTAAAGTCCCTCTTTCTTCTCATCATGCCAAGAAAGGAACAGAAGAGAAAGAAAAGAGAAGTCTAAAGGCTTCCCAGCCTTCTGTTCCTCTGGTCACATCAAGAAAGGCGGATGTCTGCTATTCAAGGCCTCTGTCTAGTCAAGGGGCTCACTGTCAAGCTGTAGGTCCCTGGAGAAGAAGCTTAACCGTTCTGTACCTCAGTGTTCTCGTCTATCAAATGGGTGTGATAGCAGCAATTTAATCCAAAGAGATGTTGTGGAGAATAATGAGGCAAAATTTAAAACATGCCGGGGATGATTCCTGATCTATGACAATAGCCTTCACTAATATGAGGGGCAGGGCTGACATGTGGACATGCTATCACCAAGTCTGGCAATAACTGGACCAAGAGGACCGGCAGAGAAGTGTGAAGAGATGCAAAAGAGGGACAGCCCGAAGCTTTGCAGAAGTTATAACTAAGAAGGGCTGTGGTGGGTGAAGAGGAGTTTGCCAAACGGGTAAGAGGGAAATGACTCTAGGCAGGGGGAGCTTCCCATAGAAGGGAACAGAGAAAAAACTTCAGTAGTCGAAGAAGCTGCCGGTGGTTCGGCGGTTCATTGTTGAGGGAAAGTGGGATGGCGCCTACAGTTCTAGGGACAGAGTGGGGAGACAGGAGGCCAAGGAGAAGCCCTTCTGGGGCTCTGGGACGCTAAAACAAGGCTCCTAAGAGGGAGGGACAGTGAGTTTTGTGTTTTCAAAGCCTGAACTGTTGCTGTGAATAAGACCAGTTGGAAATCAAGATTAGAGGCAGCGAAACTTTTGAATTATTTCAGGTCCCAAGACGCAGACTCAAGCAAGGTAATAGAGGTGAAGAGGTTCACCAGCAAACAGCTGAAGGAGAAATTTCCAATATAAAAAAAGAGGCAGAAAGTCTGGCTTTCCAGCCTCCAACCACAGTGGGAAATTTGACTGGGATAGTAAAACACTAGAAAAATCCATTATATGCAAATATCTCCTCCATTTACAGCTCAGACGTGAAAATGCTTGCAATTCCAATTCGAGGAAATCAGAATTTTCTAAACACTGAGGGGCACTGGAGCGATCCCCTGCAAACAGGCCCCTTAAATTTTCCAGTGGAGGGTGCCGTGAGCTCATTCCAGGAGCAAGCAGGAGGAGATAAGGAGGAAAGGAGCAGTCCGTGGTCATTGGACTAGAGGTCCCTGATCTAAGGCTAAAAACAAAACCCTAATAATCTAACCTCTCACCATCATAAGTCTAACGAGAACAGCCACATATTGAGTCAATGACCTGTGTCAAGTGTTAAATTAAAGACCTTAACTCACAGCCATCCTGTAAGAATTAGTAAGGCCATACTCATTTTACAAATGAGGAAACTGAGGCTTTGGTGTATCACCTAGTCGCACAGCAAGGAAGTGGGCGGGACTCAGGCATCAGAGAGCGTAGGCATTTCTCAGACGCCAATTCATCATCTACATGTCAATTATATCATCTCATTGCGTATTATTTTTAATTAAGAATACTGTGGCTTACTTTGGATAATGCGACAAATAGAAAACTACAAATAGTTACAACAAAGGCTAGTCCTTCAAATAAGTACTTTTTATTCACTATTCTGTGTGGAGTGCAAGAATACAGCACAGGAGAGAGTCTTATTCTTTAATGCTGCATCCATGAAGTTTGGGGCGAAGGGAACCAATTCGGGAACACAAATCGGACCCGTGATCGCCTCCGGAGGCTGGAGGGGTAGAGAGCCTGGAAGAGGAGAGCAAACCTGGTAAGGCGGTGGTGAGGATTTAAAGCGTGATTAGGGCGTTGGTTAAACGGGTATATACACTTGTCAAAAGTCATCAGGCTGTAAAATAAGGTCTATGCGTTGTACTGAATGCAATTATACTTCAACTAGAAAGACCTCAGATTTAGATTGTGACAATATCTTCAAGTAAATTTCTACACAGACTCTGGTAGATGCGCTGACTTTACGTAACTTTAAACAGGTGTGCGTTCTCTAAACATTTGCCCTACCTAAGGGTTGATTGTTTTGTACACACTGTGATTGTCCCATGTGGTATTTTTAGGTAAATATTTTAATTCTCTGGTGTAAACATTTAAAATAGGCCATCGTTTCTGTTAAAAGAATCATTTTACTAGAAAAACTCCTAGGCGCCTTCACTGAGAAGCTGTGTAAGTTATTGGGCCTCTTTCATCTGTTTCTCCATCCATAATATGTGTAGATGATGGTGAACTCCTCCCAGATCAGAGTGGGGCCAACATAGGCAACCAAAAAATTGCCTTTCAGACGTGAAGGCCAAACAGGAGCATGGTTAACACCATAGCATTGAAAAAGCCTTCTTTCCTTAGGAGCAGATGGCATCCGATCTGCTCAAATGTGTGGTCCTTCATTCATATTTATCCCTCCAATTAATACTTGCTGAGTGACCTCCATGGGCCAGACATGATGTCAGGTCGAGTTCACTCTGTGGAAAAAGCATCAAAGGAGGTGAACTGATTATCACATATGGAAACGACTGAGGATTTTTATTAATGCTGAGAACTATTGTTATTATCATTGCTCTTAATCATGAAAGGAAGCAAACAGTCAGGTCAACAAGCATCATTAGCTTTGCTTCAATGTCCCTCACCTGCACATCTCCAATCTTTCCCTGTATATCTTCTATCCCAATATAGAATTATAATATAAGCAATAGACCTTCCAGGTTCAATTTCCCCTTCAAACTTTTATTCAGCAAATATTTATTGAGCCTCTACTATGTAGCAGGCACTATTCTAGTGCTGGGGCTACAGCAGTGAATAAAGAAATTTGAAAAATCCCCACCCCTGTGCTGGCTGGAGTGATCCGGACAAGATTAGCATGGCCCAGCACATGGATATCCACAAATTCATGAAGCATTCTGTATTTTTTGGCCTGCCTCCCTTCTAGCCCCTAACCTCCTATTAGCCTTCCCCATATGGACAAGAAGGTGACTGGCCATGAATAAAAATGTCTACTTCTAATAAATAAATAAACAAATAATTTACCACATTTTTGGACCTTATATTAATGGAGAAACACTAAACAAATAAGCAAACGGATAAGCTGCTGGTCATAAGGCATTAGGTACTGTGGAGTGTTGTGAGAAGTCTCAGGGGGAGTGTTCAGGTGAGACTGTGTGGCGATTTTAAATAAGATGATCGAGCAAAGCCTCATTGGCGGGTAAAGTTTACATCAACATCTAAAGAAGATGAAGAATTAGCCATGCAGATGTTTGGGGGAAGAGAAATACGGGCAGCGAGGGGAGCAAGTGCGAAGGGTGCTGGCCAGGAGCGTGCTGGACTGGCCTGAAAACAGAGAGAGCAGTGGGACTGAGCAGAGTAGGTCAGGAGGGAGAAGGGAAGAGATGAGGTCAGAAGATGCCCTGCCATGTCCACCAGCATTGCCCTGTGACCGAGCCTCAGGTGCCCTCTCACTATGACAGCCCGCCCCCCCTCCTCCTCACGCCTTACCAGGATGAAGCCCAGCTGAGCCGGGAGCTTGCCCGGGTTAGGAATGGACCCATCCAACTTATTTGGGTTTGAAATTGCAGTCCACACACTGTGTGTCACAGTCCCCAGAAGTATTCATAGAATTCACGAGAGGCTGCAAGGTATTTTAGATCTGAGGTTGAGGAGGATGCATAGAGGTATTTAAATTTTGTTGGACACAGTGTAAAGGACATCTGTCAAAGAAGCGCACACTTTCAAGCAATGATTGTGCTATATTTATTTTGTTCTAAGATTAATGTAGCTTCTCCTGCTTTCTTTCGAAGAGCTTTGTGTGGCATATCTGGCTCCATCATTTCATGTTTACTCTGTCTACTTGTGATATTTAAAGTGAGCCTCTGTCTTTTAATTCACATGTTTAGACCACTTATATTTAATACAATTACATATATGGTGAGAGATTTAAGTCTGACGTTTTATTATTTCTGTTGTTTGTTCTGTTTTTCAGGCCTTTGTTTTCCCTTTCTCTCTTCCTGTAGGGACTCAAACACTTTTTAGTATTCTGTTTTATCACATCTATGAAGTTTTGGAGTCTATCTCTGCATACGTCTGTGCTGGCTCCCCAGGAATGAATACATAGAATTTTCTGTTTATAAAACTTAAAATTGACGTTCCCTTTCTTCTAGCAACCCTCAAATGTGGCCCTTCTTGCTATTACCCCGATGTCTGATGAAACATCCCCTCTCTGGAGTTGTTCCTCATAATGTGTCACTTGTCTCTGGCTGCTGTAATTTCTTGTTGTCATTTATTTCTTTAGTTTTCAGGAAATTGATTATAATGTATCTGTGTGTGTGTGTGCGTGCGTGCGCGCTTAGATTTTTCCTGCCTGAGGTTCACTCTGTTTCTTGAGTATCTATTTGCCTAATTTCTTTTCTTCAGTTTCACAGTCTCCTCTAGAAGTTTGATGAACTCTAAAGGTTAGAGCCTTTTCTTAAAAACCACTTTCAGCTCCTCAAGTTTTGTTCCTTTTTAAAGAATTATCTATTTTTTTCTTCTCTGTTGGTCAATTTGTCTAATTCATGTTGACTTGCTTTCTGGTTCACCAATTCTTTCTCCTCTCACCTCCATTCTGTCATCTCCACCCAGGGAGTTGTGTTGATTTATTTTGTGTTTGTTTCGGGTAGTGTATTTTTCAGATCTAATATTTCCATTTGCTTCTTCTTTATTTCTTCTGTTGTTGTTTTGTTTGTTTGTTTTTGCTGCGACTTTCTATGCTTTCTTGGCTTCTCATAATTTCTTGCTGCAACATTTTGTGTGTTTTTTGTTTGTTTGCTTGCTTGTTTTGCAGTACTGGGATTGAACCCAGGGCCTTTGCACTGAACTCCATCCCTAACTCTTTTTATTTTTTTATTCTGAGAGAGAGTCTTGCTAAGTCCCTAGTGGTCCAGGCTGGATTTGAACTTGTGATCCTCCTGCCTCAGGCTCCTGGAGTGCTATGCTTACTGCCATGAGCCACTGTGCCTGCCTTGTTGCAGTGTTTTTACGGACACCACTTCAAGATTCTTGTCAGACGACCCCAGCATCTGTGTCACCTTGGTTTGTCCTCTAGCGATTGTCTTTTCTCATTAGAATTGGGCTTTTCCTGGTTCTTGCTGCAGTAAGTGATACTGTATCACAAGAAGGATGTTCTGCAACTCTGGTTCCTATTTAAATCTTCTATCTTGGCAAGTGGTGGAACTCCCGAGGCCCAGAGTGCACATTCTGGCTAACTTTGTGGGCTCTGGCTCGAATGGCAACTTAGTTTTCAATCTTTTGCAACACGGTCCTGACATCCAGTGCTTCCTAGGCCAGGAGGAAGCCTGGGGGCATTTTCCCCAGCAGTTGAGCTCTCCAAGCGTTTTTATTTTCCTGTGGATTCTGGTTCGTGTCATGCAGAGGCTGCTCCGGGGTAAGCCAAGGTTCATATACGGATTGATTCAATTATTTTTTCCCACTTCATACACAGATTTAAATATCTTTTCTCCAACCCCCCCCCCCCCGTAGTCCTGGGCCCTCTTCACTCTCCATCTGGGCCTGGTCTTTGCCATCATTTGAGGTGTCACTGGCAGCCGCCTCCCTGTGTTTCTGCGGTCCTGGTCCCCGGGGAGGACAGCAGGGGTGGTGTCCCCACCGCTAACACGGGACAGGGAAGGCTGGCAAGCTCTGCCTGGGAGGCTGCACAACACGAGGCAGGGGAGGGAGGATCCTTAGCTTGTGCAGGTGGGTGTCGCCTTCTCGGCAGCCTCGGTGGGAAGGTGGAGGACGCAGCTTCTTTGGGGACTCCACATGGAGCAGGCGCAATCAAGAAGACTCCGGTCTCTCCCCGGTCCTTCCACTGGGGCGAACAAGATTTTCTGAGTGTTCCTTTGTTTGTTCGTTTTGTTCATTGGTTTGTTGGAGCCTCCCTCCATCGGTGTCCCTGAGTTGTGGGCTATTCTAACGCCCAAGTTTGGATCTACGGATGGCTGAGGTTTCCAGCTGGTCTGCTTTCTTTCTCTACTGTCAGAGTTTTCTCCATGGTGCGGCCTGGGATTTTAGTCGTATTTAGGGAGCCAAAGGATGAGATGAGCTCACCCCATCCTGGCCTAATGCATTCACTGAGAGTATACTATTTCTTGAGAAGCTGGGTTTTTGAAGTTGGAGAGAAAGAAAGAGAAAAAGAGAGAAAGAGAAAGAAAGAAAGAAGAAAAAGAATGAGAAGGGAAAGAGTGAAAGAGAAAAAAGGGAGGAAAGAGAGAAGGGCAGAGAGAAAGAGACAGAGAAAGTAAAAAAGAAGATGGGAAGGAAGGGAGGAAAGAAAGAACTGAGCCAGAGAGAGAAAGAGACAGAAAGAAAAAGAAAGAGGAAAAAGAAAGGAGAGGAGAGGAAAAATATGTAAATCAGTGTGGAGCAAGAAATTAAAATGGCAGCAACCATTCTGACTTCAAGTTCTAAGAGACTTCATAGCTCCTAAGACACATGCATCCCTCTCATAGGTAACCCCACTTATTTAAGTGTGTTATACTAATTCCCTTTTATTTCAGTTGACAGTAACACCTCGGTTCAGGAGCGCTTGTGTTTGCAACCAATTTGGTCTGCAAGCAAAAGGGTTCTGCGAAATTTTGCTTCTGTTCACAAACTCTGCATCGGGTGACAAACACAACCAGGGTCAACTTCCCACACAAACCAAACGTGGCCATCTTCCTCAAAATCAGAAAACAAGTTAGTAAACTGAGGTACCACTGATTCGTTAGGCATAAACACTTCACGAGTTTTGGATTTAGTGGCTTCGTATGCAGTGCGATTGTTGGGCACTTCAGGCAAACAACGACTGATCCTGAAGCCACCATGAACTGAGCAAGTCGAGGAACCTCGAGACCAGAAGAAAGACCTATTTGAACTCAGAAACAAACTAGAGAATGAACCCCAAGAACTCAGGAGGACCAGGAGGTGCCGACACCGCTCCAGAGCGTGGGGAGAGGAGATGGAGGAAGAAACGAGGGAGACAGAGAAAAACACAAAATCAAGCTGGCGTGTCGGTCCATTCAAATAAAAATCTGCTCTGAGTGCTGTTGATACAAAGCGCTTATCCGAGGAGACGCTCAGAGCGCTTTATTGCAGGTAAATATCCTCGTCCCCAGCTGCCGCTAGGAGAGGCCAGGCCTGGGGGATCGGAGAGGCCTGTGCGGGGCGGTGACACGGCGGAGGCTTGCAGAGGGGCCTGCGATGGGGTTTGTCTGCCGTATGATGTCAGCCCAAGATGCTGGGTGCGGGAGGCAGGATGACAAGGCGGGCGCTCCCAGGAAAGGACTTCAAGGGTTGCCAGGGTCCCCGACCCCTGTGCAAGAGCCGGAAGTAGAAAGGAGGGCTCCTGACTTCTCTCTAATTCTTCCTGTTTTTCTGGCTCCCTAGTAATTTGTCTAGAGAAACCTGCTGAGAAAAATGCAATTTCTCTAAATCTGACTCTGTGGAACTTGCATTGGATCAAAGCCACAGCCGGAAACTTGGTAAGGATCTGGAAGGAATTTGGAGGAGAGGTAAAGCACACAACGAGCTATCTAGACCTCAGTTTCTCCTTCTGCGCAATGGGGCTACTCATGGTGTCCAGCACCTCTGGGAGTCTGCCCCATGCACCCACACCATGTGTTCATCACAGAGCCAAGTGCTGGAACTGCTCTTCAGCGCTGGTTGTTCTTGTAGCCACTGTAGCAGCTTTCCTGAGCGTAGTAACCGCAGTGCTCAGAATGCCTGGCTTGAAATACATGGGGCGGGTCTGCCTGGTCGTCTATAATTTACCCCCGTTCTATCATTTCTTTTAAACCCACACCGAAGTTCGAGTTTTTGATCCAACTCTGATTGTCAGATTAACACACAGAACGCCCAGCTAAATGTCAGATAAAAGACGAAGGGCCGTTTTTGGAGTAAGCACGTCCCCAGCGTCCGCGGGCTGTCCTTCCCCTAAAACCGAATCTTACCTGGCATCTTGTGTTTACGTTGGCTAAATCTGGAAAACTTAGCAGTGAGCCAGTCTTGGCTGGGAAATCCTATTTCTGAGTAAACATCGTCCTTATCTTGCGTGCTCCCACGGCAGACTTGAGGAGAAAGGATGTCGCCTGTGGCTCTGACGTTGATTATGTAGCAGGAATGTGCCATCTGCGTTCACTCCCAGCTCGGCCGCCCCAAGGCTCATCGTCCCAAATTTTAGCAGCGCGGCACATTGAATTGGAGACGTCCGGTCTAGAGAGATGATGTCTGACTCCTGGTTCCAGAAACTTCTGAGAAGAGAGCCCAGATAAACACATCAAAGGTCTGCTCTCTGAAATATCCAGAAATTGTAAGGACATTCAGAGTCATAGTGACAAAAAAAAAAAAAAAAAAAGAAAAGACACAATGACTCACTAACAAAAGATGGTCCAGAGATGTTCAGATTACAGAGAATGAGGCTAACTAAGCAGCTTGGTCGGGAAAGTGCGCCAGCTTGCAAGTCGGGTGACGAATCTTTCTATAGTAATATACTGTTCTGCCGAGTCGATCCATAGTACCTACTCACTTTATCCTTATCTCCCTTCTCTAATTAACCTTTAAAAAATAGGTCTCTAGGCCAGCAGTTAAAATGATTGGTTTCTGGTCCTGGAACGTGGTTGGCATTTAATAACTGTTAGCCTCTCTTGTACCAGGTTCATCGCCCATACGGCGTCCTGGGAGTGTCTCAAAGTCAAACGGTCCGTGAGTGCTCTGCCTCTGAAACAAGGTGTGGTAATTCCTGGAGAAATCGCTTACTCCTGTTCACATCCAGAGCCTGGCTGGACTTGCCCATTTCTCTCTTGTGTCCTGCAACTCCTGCTTTAGGGAATAGGATGCTGAGAATATGAAAGGAGCTACACTATTCCTGAGAGTGGACAGTATTACACACATCCCGCCAGTGGGAAAATGAAGAAGCAGAGGATTTAAATGGGAAAAAAAGCTCTCTGAGCCTCAGTTTCTTCATCTGTAGAATGAGACTAATTCTATACTGTTTGCAGAGTTGTGGGCAATCAGACAAGATGCTACTCAGAAAGCCCTTGAATTAAATACTACTTATCTCATTTAACCAGCAGTAACTAGTATATGTGCATAAATATATCAATAAAACAGATTTCTAAGGTCCATCTAAAAACTAAACATTAAAGAATCAATCAAAATAGTCTAAGTGAAAGTTCTACTTATTTGTATCAGTAGACGAGTCTGTATCTCTGTGTAGATAGATTGATAGAGGCGTATATACATGTATGTGCATATATAGGTGACATTGTCATTTGCCCCGTTGGGTACATTTAATACATTATTAAGTACGCTAAAGCTGTACATGTTTAAATCCATTTCATCCTCTCACTGCATTAAACAGATTAAGTGAAAGAAAACAGGCCCACGCACAGCGAGTTCGTTCCTTGGCCTCTCTGGCTCTCGCCCCACTACAGGGCTGGAGCTGGGCATGCCACGTTTCTGCCTGCAGAGTGCAGGTGGCCCCACCTCCCGCCTCCCTCCCACCTCCCCTCCAGCCTGGCTTCTCCCAGCATCTCTCTTGGCAGCTAGGGGCTGCTTTCCCAGCTCAGCCCCTCGGGGCTCCCCAGAACCTTTTTACTTAAACATATATTGACCTAGGCCTCACTTCCCGAGGTGAACTATGCCACAGGCAGTAATCTCCAAGTCATAAATCAGCCCGCAGCCCAGGCAGCTGTCTGCCAGCGAGGTGGATGGTGAAACTGGATCTTTGCGAAACTGGATGGACCAGGCCCCTCTAAATTTTGTCGGCTGACAGCTCCCTCTGTCCTCTTCACCTGGCTGGCTTCTCTAGTCCTCTCTGAACGTTGGCTTTTTTTGTTTTGTTTTCATTTATCATCTCCCATGCATTCACAGCAGAGCTAAAAGGCCTCCAGTCAGGCCCAAGAAGCCAAAGAAAGAAAAGGTCTTGATTTCAGTACGTGGCACACAGTAGGTGCCCGTTTGCTGGCCAAAGTGATGCACGTAAAGCACCTGGCATGATGTCTGAGATCTCATTCCAGGAGCTCCCCGGGGCCAGAACTTGTCCATCCTGGTTCCCGGCTCCACAACAATGCCCGTTGAACAAATGTCTGCCGAGCCACCGGGGACGGATGGGTGCCGGGCACATCTTAAGGCTCCGAGTTTGTGTCTCTAGGAATCAGCTTTATTTCGCCACAAGCATCTTCGCGCTGCAACTTTCTCTTGTGCTGCTTAGCTGTGTTGAGTAGGGATCATGGGCCCAGATAAATGGACTGGCGAATATTTAAGTCCCTCTCTGCTCTCTTTCACCATTCAAGAGGCCGCCTTTACATCTATCTTATCTCCTCCTTCCGGGAGGTCAAGAGAGATCAACTTTTGGTCTGAGTTCAAATTGATGAACTTTCTGAAATATTAGCTCCACAGCCGTATTTGGGGTTAGTAACACACCCCAAGCTAGCCCTCTCCAACCCAGCCTCTCTATCAAAGGAACCCCGACTCGAGTTGGAAGACCGCCTCTCTCAAGTCCAGCAAAACTCCGTGTCACAGAAGGGTAATGGTGTCAGTGTTGTGCGTTCATGGCCTTGGTAGGGAACGCAGCCCTCATCTTCCTTTTACTTGGGTTGATCTAGTCTGCACACGGGCAGGCCTGATGGTACCGTGTTAGATGAGAAGCCTGAGGGATCTCATCGCCTGAGGATCACTGAGCCATGGAGCTATGCCTACCCACAACCCACAAGTTCAACATTTCACACGTCTTCATTCCTGGAATCCGCTCAGCAACTGGATGAGGTGTGGGCTACAGTTGTGTCCATTGTACAGATGAACAGACCGAGGTTCATAGAATTTAAGTAATTTGACTGTAGGAGGAGGAAAAGGCCACAGCAAGAATTGCGACTCAGGTCTGCCTGACTCCAAGATATCATGTAGAACCGTAGCCCTTAGAGTCTGGCATTCTTAACCTGAGTCCACGGCCCCCCTGTGAAATCCAGGGGTGGGTTTGGGAGGCCCGTGCGCCCCTTGAAATTGGATCTGCAAATCTCGCTGCTGGTGTGCACCGCTTTTAGTGTGTATCTGCAGCTATCAGTAGCTTAGCAAAGGGGGCTGTGACAGCCACGTGAGGAAGGACAGGCTGACAGGAGGGGCGCGAGAACCGGAGCACGGATGGGAAAAACAGTTCTGAATAATGACATCAGAACCGTCCGAGTGGTGAAGTGTGCGCATGTCCCCACCACATGCAGATTTCCCTTGCCTCTGAAATCTGATCTTTACGCCTTTCAATTTACGGTGGATAAAACAGAATACGTGACAGAGCCCCGCGAGCTGTAAATATTGCGGGAATCGAGGGGCACAGCCAAGAGGCCAGCATTCCGCAAGCCTGGAAGAGGAGGAATTGCCAGCTTGCCCCCGGGATCAAAGGGAGGAGGCGAACCCTTCATCACCGACCGGCCGGGCAGGAAGATGTCAAGGGGGAGGCTCGCTTTGAAGTGTCAAGATAAGAACAGTCTCCATCTCCCTTTAGTGTGAAAGTCCGAGGAGCGGGAGGCTTCGGGCCTCTCTGTCTGACAGCTGGAAAACTTATCGAACAGGCAGACACCTTCGTGGCTCCAGGCCGTGTCTGGACCCAGCCAAGGTCTCCCCTGGAATTACATGTGCGCGCTTCCTCACTCTTTCTCCCCGGCCGCATCCTCTTGGGCCGTTTGCATACTAACTTTAGAGTGGACAGAGCCCAGCACACGGCGTGTACCTTCTGCCCTCTGGCTGGGCGCGTTCGGGACGTTACTTAGCCACTCCAGACCTCAGCGTGCGATACATATTACAGTCATACCCCTATGTCTAGGGTTCCTTTGAAAATTAAATGAGATTATGCAAGCCAGTCATATCTCTTCTGCAATATGTGTTGCCTGAAACACTGAACAAGCCGTAGTTGGCTTTGCCTCTCTAACTGGATACAGCTGGTCTAGGTGTACTGTGAGTCTCGAGGTCAGAATAGGTGATAGCTCTGCTCAAAAATTAATTCTCTCTGGTTTTAAGTGCTTTGAGTTAAAAGATGAAATCCCACTTATCTTCCTTTTCAATATACAAAGGGTGATGAAAAACTGTAGTGAATGCTTAAATTTTTAAAAAATTTATTTCAGTAAAAGACACATTGTCATTAATCCCCTTCAAAACCTTCAGAAAGTGGCAAGAACAATGTGTGTTCCGAGCAAAGAGGGATATTTTGAGGGCGATTAACGGCAATGCACCTTTTACTGTAATCGATTTTTAAAAATTTAAATACACTGGCTTTGCCAGAGCAATTGGAGTGTCTTTGTTATTTGTGAGAACTGCAGACCGTACCTGGGCTTCTGCTTGGAGATGGGGTGGCCCAGGACGGGGCTTGGTGATCCGAGAAGACAACCACCCAGTTGGAGAGCTGAAACCTAGCGCCAGCCTGGCTCGCTGGCATCGGAGGGCAGCTGAAAGGCAAGTTCAGCTGCGTGGCCCATGATTCCATTGATCGTGGTTAGGCGGCGTAACCCCAGTAAAATCTCTGGACACCAAAATTCAGCAAAGCCTTGTGGCGGTGAGCACACAGACGTGGTGAGGAGGTAGAATGCCCAGCTCGGTGGGGAGGGTGTGGGAACTCTGTGCTCTGGGCCCTGAAGGACCTCATCCGGCGCGTCTTTCTTTGACTGCTCCTGATTCATATCCTTTGTAATAAAACCATCAGGATAGCACTTTCCTGGACTCTGTGTCTCATTCCACCAGAACACCAAGTGTGAGGAAATCGTGGGACCCTCTGAATGTTCAGTGGGTGAGTCAGACGATGCGGGTGGCATCTGAAGAGCAGGGAGTCTCGTTCGGGGCGCGCCTGACTTCGTGAGGGCTACCCCGACTTCAGCGATCCCCTTCTCCTACCATTATGCTAGTGGACACTTACCTGCAACTGAATTATTCAGGCTCTCCCAGAACTTCCGGAAAGATGGCGGCTTTGAGCAGAAGAGTGTAGACCCTGGAACCCCGCTGGCCATCAGGACTACCGTGCTGAGGGAGTCTGACTGAGGGCTGGGGAGAAAGAGGACCTGATGTCCCGTGAGCCCTGGACCAAACAATACTTGGGAAGACATCCCAGTAAATAATGGATGCAAAAAGACGAGGGGACACATCTCACCCAGTAGGCAAAGGGTCCAAGGGAACAAGAAGAGGGCAAAGGGAGAGGGGAGTGGGAATCCAGAGGGACAAAGATATCCTAAAAACAAGAACCTAATAGCCCAGACTGGAAACAGTAACACGTACACTAGGTACTACAGTTAACTTTATGTGGTTGCAACTTCATACTGCAACTAGGGGTTGCTTACATTGCTTGTTGTTACAAGGAAAAATGTGCAATGTATTGTGGTCTGTAGGTTCGTGTAATGGTTAGTAAGTTTGTGGAATTTTGGACAAAATTTAATTTTAAAAAATGTAAAAATAAACTGGTAAATTGCTTTCCACCTTTTTTTTTTTGTTATTGTTGCTAAACATAACAAGTTGAGTCCATAGTAGGCTTAGAGCTTCCAAGTTTCCCTTTCTATCAGCAGCCTGTGAGTGTCCACGCTGCTCCAGGGAACGATAAGGTGGCGATAGATTCCTTCTCTGTCCTCTTTCTCTGGGCTGGAACCTGTGCTGGTCTTCTGGTTGCATTTAATAGATATAGTGTGAAGAAAAGAATGTTCTGGAACCTTCGAGACTCAATGACAGGAGACCCAGGCTTGCTCCCAGGCTTTTAGGGACCCTCACCTACCACTGTGTGAGAAGTGGAGACACCTTGACGTTACTGTGTTGTAGAGGTGACAGGTCATCCCGATTGTCTTCCCATTCAGCCCTCAGACAGTACGGCCACGACAATGGAGACTCCAGGAATGCAGGAAGCGCAGACAGGGCGTCCCCACTGAATCCTGCCCGAGTTACAGGCCGGTACGAGACACTCAAGTTGTACAGTGGTTGGTTATAGAGCAACAGGTGAAGGGAACAGGCAGCACTTGCTGTAGACCTACCTGCTAGGTACCTAAGAGGCAACATCTCACAAATTCACCAGCGCAACCCCCATAAATAGCAGCATTATGAATCCCATTTTAGAGATGAGGAAACTGAGGATCAGAGAGATAAAGCCACAGGTGCAAGACACACAGCTACCAAGTAGCGGGACCAGGACTTCAGCCTCTTGGGTTCCAGAGCACAGACTTCACCATCGAGTCCAGCCGCCCCTTGTTGTGCCATGAGAGGCCGCCATCGGTCCCCTTCTGGACTCTGACCAAATTTGCAGATCTCCGCTTTATACAGAGACTCGGCAGGAAGCAGGATGCTCCGAAAGGGAGACTTTATCCGTAACCTTGCGGACCAAGTTAAACGAAGTGGACTAACTTTGGTGCAGAAACTTCCGCCAAGTCGGGAATGCTTTACCCACCACCCTCAGGCCTGCAAGTTCTTCAGGACCCGAAGCTGTGGGAGTGACAGCAGAAGCTGTGGCCTTCCTCAGAGAAAGGCCACCACTCCTGACCTGCCGCCTGGCCAGGAAGGGGCACCCCGGCCGTCACCTTCTCCCTCCCCACATTCTGCAGTGGGCTGAGGCAGCTCCTGCAAGTCAGTTTCTGGGGTCAAAGCAGGGTGTAGAAGGGCAGATGGCGCAGCTCTGTTCAGCTTGGTACAGGTGGGAATTAGACAAATCAGCCATCAGAGGGAAATCCAGGAGGTATATCATCCTCCTGGGGGTTCTGGAGTGACTAAACCTGAACCCTAACGCCACTCGCTTCCGTCACCTTCTTGGAGCTCATTTCCAAGGGGAAGTAACAGCTGCCCCCAATTGCCACCTGCCGCCACCACTTCTGTGCCTCTCCGGCTGCCAGGAGCTGATGGAAAGTCGCAGAAGCAAGCCGATTCCTCCAGGGAAAGATGAAGGGTGTGAGCACGGAAGTCCTCGGTGCGCAGGATGGAAACCCTCCTGCAGAAGGCAAATGAGCGGATCTGGGAGAAGGGGTGGAGAGGGCGGGACAAAACCTTTGAGCCCCAGCTTGTTGGAGGAAAGGAAAAGAGCTAAAGAATGCACTTGGTGCCTAACACAGTCACCAGTCAACTAAAGACCTTCTGGGCTTTGCATTTGACTTCATTATACGCTTTTTTATTTCCTGGGCTAGCAGACTGCTATTAATTAGTTTTTGTCCGGGTTAATCCAGCTTTTCATTCGTGGACTTATTTTCTCTCACTAAGAGTTAAAGTTTGAAATGTCACTAACAACCTAGATAATTTAGTATGGAAACCCTCAACAGTTAGAGAATTATAACTAATGAATAATATGTTCAGCCAATTTAATTCTAGAAGCAATTCATTAGCATATCAAAAGACTTTAAAATGTGCACCCTCTTTGACCCTAACATTTCCTGCCTAACAAATGTTTTCTTCCCTAAAGAAATAATTATGGATGTGTACAGATATTCAATTAAAAGATGCTTACTAGATTACTGTTCAGGTCTGAAAAGCTGGGAACAGTCGAATATTTAACAAAACATAATAATAATGGTAATAATAATTACCATGTCAAATATTTCGTGTTTCACAGGTACCAGGAACTATTTTAGGCACTTTGCCTAAAATAGCTCATTTCATCCTCACCAACAACTTTTTGAAATTGGATTTTTTTTTCAGTCCTGGGGGTTGAACCCTGGGTCTTTGCATTGAGCTACTTCTCCAGCCCGTATTCCTCTGTTTATTTTTTTTATTTTGAGCCAGTCTCACTAATTTGCTCCATGCAAAACTCAAACTTGGGATCCTCCTGCCTCGGCCTCCCAGAGTGCTGGGATTACAGGTGAGCACCATGACCCCCAGCTGGAACTATTATTTGTCCACTTTGATGCTAACAAAATCGAGGCACAGAAAAGTGAAGCAACTTGCCCAAAGTTACTCAGCTTGCACACTGAGCTTGTGATCTGCTGCTTAATATTCACCAAAGCAAGAGAGGAGAGAACAAACAGAGGCATATAGATCATTTGAAAAGTGACAAATCAGGCTCCTCAACGGGTAAATAAGACTTTCTCCATTCCTCTGTTTGGAAAAGCAAGCTTTTGCAATGAGCTAGAAGTCCAGGTCTGGATTCTGAATCCCCAGATTTGGGGTTCTGTCCATGGATATGGCGACACGGTGCTTTGTCCCTGTCCCTTCCCGGTCTCGGTTCTGTTTTGTGCTTTGACAGACTACAGGAGCCCCCTCCACCTGTATAGTGGCCCCAACACCCTTCTGGTCCAGGGTTGCATTCCGTGGAGGCCCACAGCAAGGCCAGGCCAGCTCTGAAAGCAGACTCAGGGTGGCGAGAGCGGGGTATTCCAGGGATGTCCAAGATCATGGTACCAGGAAATGCAGTGTCTGACAAAAGCCCACTCTGTTCCGAGCTAGCACCCTCTTCCTGCGTCTTCACCTGGTGGTGGTGCTGCGATCCCATGGCCCTCTTTACAAGGGGACGTAAGTTCTTCAAAAGAACACATCCTCACCCAACAGACTCCTCACCGCAAGAGAAGGAGCAGGGCAGAGGGGCACAGTAGTGTATCGATCTCTTGAGGGAAACCAGTAAAAGGCAGAGTGGGGCAAAAGGGGGCCTTCTCTGTGCCCGGTTCTAGGATTGGTGCCATTTGGACCTGGGTATCCTGGGTCTTGAACTTGTTCTCTTAACTATTACTAATGTCCCCTCAAAATGATATTCTTAACATCAATAAAGTACATCAATAAAATGGAATACGGTCCCACCATTATAAAGTGTATATTACTACGGAGAGGTGTCTCCAAAAGCTTATAGGTAGAAGAAAATAAAATATAAATTAGTAAGTGTGTTACAGCATTTTCGTTAAAAAAAACTGTTTATTACATACAGAGGAAAAAAACAAAAAGAATATATAAAAATAGGAGTATGACACAGTAATAGTGAGAAGTGATGTTGTTTTAATTCTTTCTTTCCTTTCTGTATTTTCCAGCATATTGTGAATCACATAATTATTAGAGAGAACAAAGCACAGTAGAAGTTATATTTAGTAAGTGCATTTCTTGACTATGAGACTACAAGAGGCCATACTGGACGCTCTTGGAGCCTGATAGGTTGAACGCTGTGTCCTTACTGTGTCGAAATTGTAACCCCCAAAGGTACGATGTGCTAGGAGGTAGGGCCTTTGGGATGTGATTAGGTCATAGGAGCAGAGGCCTAGGAAAGAGATTAGTGCCCTCAAAAAAGAAGCCCCCAGGAGAGCTCTCGCCCCTTCTACCATGTGAAGTCATACCGAGAAGGTACCGTCTGTGAGCCAGGACTACTCGGCCTCCAGAGATGAGAGAAATAAATGTCTGTGGTTTATAAGCTCCCAGTCTAAGGCATTTTTGTGATAATAGTCTGAAGAAACTCAATCAAGGAACGAAGCTGAGACAAATGAGAGTGTGATGAGGTCGATGACCCTGCTGTGCCTTCATACCATTTCCTGTTCCTGTGCACACAGGAAGTCTGTGTTTCCCAGCCTCCCTTGCCATAAGGTTGGTGCCAGTGGAGGGTGAGCAGAAATGATACCAGCCATTTCCACAGCTGGCCACTGAAACTGTTCCATGTGACTCTCCAGTCACCTCTCCTTTATGTGTCCCAGAAGGCAGAGCCGGAAAAGGGTGAAGACCTGCCCCATGTGCAGTTCCACTGAGTGAGCAGAGTGACAAAGTAGCCTGCTTGGCTCGGAGGGGGCTCTTGAGCCTCAGACCTTTCAGTGATAAAGCCAAACGGTCCTTGGGGAAACTGGAATAGCTTAGGGACTTAAGTGAGCAAGAAGTAAATTTTCACTCTCCTAAGCCTCAGAGATTTTTTAGATTAACCTGATATAGTAGCAGGAACCCCCCTCCCCCACCAATTACAGGAAAAACTCAGGACTTTAAGCCTGGATCTTGCAGTCTAAAAACTTTAGCACTCTCTGTTCGCCTGTGGCCTCTGACAATTTATCTCTGCACAGCTGCTCTCTGACCCACACAGAAAGGTGACAATAAAACCTACACCATGGTGTCCTCGTGGGAATTACATTTAAATTTTGTGAAAATTCTTCGAATCTGTAAATCCCTGTGCAGGTGTGAGTTTTTCTAATTGTTACAACCTAAGATCAGAATCTAGTTGAAGAATATGAACTTGTGTGTAGCTAACTGAAAAGACAGACAACTGATACTAGAAGGGGGATGTAAATTAATTCTTGGTAGCTAAGAAAAGAGATGAATTTTGATGGGCTGTTAGGAAACTTCAGAGCTGGAAAAACTTCTGGGAAGAGGTAGCAATTTGGACATGTTTAAATGCAGGGCAGGATTTGAATGGAAGAGAATTGCTGGTGGAATAGCCAAAGGTTTCCTGCGTTTCAGTTGTATATTGGCCATCAACCACATAGATCTGGATTCAATGCTGAATCCAGCACTGATGAATAATGCAGATTTCCTTTCCCCCAGAGATGGATAGGTCAATAGAAAATGGTAAGATGGATATATAGACAGAAGGTCCACCACTGTGGTTTTGTACACCTGGCATCATTTGAAAAGCTTTCCTCTATTTAGAGTATTCCCTACATTGTGAGCCCTACCTCCTGAGATATAAGCTGGAGTTGGTTTTCCAGCCTCCCTTGCAGCTAAGTATTTAGTTTGGGCTCTTCAGGTTGACACTCCTAACATAGAAACAGGCTTGCATGGAATCCATTATGCAAGAAAACTACTCACTTCGTGGTAGCCAGGAAGCAGAGAGAGAGGGAAAGAGCAAGAGTAAGACCAAAACAAAAGAGACAGAGAGAGAAAAAGAGTGAGAGAATGGAACCCGGGACAAGCTATATCCTTCAAAGGTGCACCCAGTGACCTATGGACTCCACTTCCTAGTAGCCAATTCGGCTATGAACTCATCAATGGATTAATCCATTAATCCACTTCACATTTATACAATACACTTGCTAAAATCAAAGATCTGTGTGTGTATGTGTGCATGCATGTATGTACGTATGCATGAGCCTCTGTCTCTCTCTCCTCTCCCCTGCCCTTCGGGAAAGATAACAGATTTTAGAGTTTCCAGAACATGATATTCACCCTGTCCAGAATTCAATCCAATACCCCTTTGAAGACACTGAGAAGTTGAACCTGAACTAAGCCTCAAGTTACTTCTTTACCTCTTAGATACCTCTTGGGCCCCTCCTAGAAGCTGAGCATGCTGGGTACTGGGGATGCAGCTATGAACCCAGATCCAGTCCCTCATTAGCCAGTATTCCTTGAGCTCCTATGTGCACGTCAGACACCCCACCAGACTGAGAACTCGGGGTCTAAGCCTTAGGGCAACGTCTTCCCCGTCACGGGGCTTTTATTTTTGCATTAACAAAAATAACACATTCGACACACTCAGCAATTCATGAATTAAGAGCGATTGGGATGCTCGTTACAAAGAAGTTCAGGAGAAGGGATGATCCCTCGGCCTGCTCTGCCAGAATCCCCGGGGAGCTGGGAGACTTGTTCTGTCTTGTTAGCGCTTGAACGGAGACAATTGTACTGAACATATTTTGGCCTTTTACTCCTTAGTAGTCATCCAAAGGCCCAGGAGCTTTCACATTTGTGCCTTTCACACATTCCGCTGTATTAAGACTTTTTTTTTTCTTAAAGAAGAAAAGCAAAGAGTCAGAAAACATGCGGGTACACGCACGCACACACACACACACACACACACACACACACACACACAAGACCCCACACCAACCTTCTTTTCTTCCAATAATGACATAACTCTGAGAAGTCCTTCCAAGACTTACCATAGAACTCTACCAAACCTATAAACCTCCTGAAGCTTTGTTGGCGAATAAGTCTGTGCCGACAGCACATAAAGTCTTCCGCAGCTAGTCATCCCACAGTCCAGATCTGTATAAAAATGTCAGGGCCTTGAGACATCTCCCTAAGACATCAGCTCTCCCAAACTATTAGAAGGTGGAAATCCTCCTTGGAAAAGTAGAGTCAGCATGGAGAAGGGAAATGGGGGATGATGGAGAGAGGGACCCCAGGGGCCGGGGGGGGGGGGGCCCTGGAGGTGGAAAAAGACGAGGTGCAAACTCCAGCCATGAGGATGGTTTGGGGAGAGAGGATTATTCAAAGGAAATTGCGCCGGAAAGTGTAACCTTGAGTAGGCGGCTGATGGTAAAATCAGTTTTTAGTGTGGGCAAGCTGTGAGACTCCAGAGGCTGAGAGAGTGTGAAAAAATTGAACTCTGAGTCAGAGAACGCGGGGACCCAGCCAGGCTGCTTGGGTGGCAAAGCAGGCACATGGTGGATAAAAACAGGAGAAGAAACAGAGCGGGGTGGGGGCAGGTTGGAGAAGGGAGGGAAGCCTGGTTTCAAAGCACACTCAGGGAAAAGCTTTTCTTTGTAGGAAGAGAACAGCAGCCTGTATTGGGGACCTTGTAGACGCCCCTCTTACCCTGCCATCTCTTTTGAGCTCTTAGATTCTAAGGATCGTAGGAAACTACTATGAGAGCAAAAGAGGGGAATGATCCTCCAGAGCAGAAATCAAGGCACTCTGGGTACCCCTCCTCCCAACCTGAGAGATGGAGACGGAACCAGCAGGTGGAAGGGACAACGAGCTACGAATTTGCCTAGAGATCCTCTGGCTTGCAGAGAGGTGCAACAGAAAGCAGAAGGGAGATTGCCAGTCAAAGGTAAACCCAGGGGGAGCTCACAGAAGATTAAAGCAAGCCGTGCAAGAATCCCACAGGGAGACCCAGAAGCTATGGGGTGTTGACCAAGAGCCTCTGTGTAGTTTCAGACTCCTGCATCTATGGACCCCTGCCCGGACCACAGCCTGCCTGCAGAAGTGTGTAAACACTGCAGGCTAGTCCTGAGGCCATCTGGGTCCAGAATGTCCCAGCTCTGCCTCTGGAGTTTAGGCTGGATCTGCCAGACCAGGGGCGGGGTGGGGTAGGGGGTTCCTGGTAGTGTGGAGGGCACTGAGAAGCTGGATTCCAAGCCTTCCTCCAGCTGGCAGGAGAAAGCAATAGACATATGGAGTCCCTGGGAGGAGAGGCTTTCTCTCCCTTCCAATTTGAGTCAAACATCTTACATTTTCATGGGGTGCATGTATGTAATCCTGGCACTCTGTAGGCTGAGGCAGGAAGATAGGGAGTTGGAGCCCAGCCTGGGCAACTTAGAAATTTAGAAAGGTTGTGTCTCAAAATAAAAAATTGAAAGCGGCTGGGGAAGTACCTTAATGCAAAGGTTCTGGTTCAATCCCCAGTACTGAAAACAAATTTTGTTTTGCAGAATGTAGAAGACAACAGGTTTTTCTCTTGTTTGAAATCACCCTTTTGATAAGCTAACAGCAATAACTACAACAATAGCCAATGTAAAGACACGGAATAGTATTTATAGTTCACTACCAAGTGTACTAAAAAAGGAAAAAGCCTCCATTTATGTATTTCCTGTACGTGTGTATGACAGTTCTAGAAGGATAAGGAAGAAACTGACATAACTGATTGTCTCAGGGGAGAGGGAAACTGGGTGCTGAGGCCCAGGGTTGAGGGACTTTTCATTGTATTCTACTTTATACTTTGTGGTTTTTCAACCATATGGATATTTTTCCCATTCAAAAATAGCCTTTGAAACAATCTTCCGGAGCACAATACATCATTATTAAACAATAGTCACCAGGTTGTATCATGCAACTCTTGAATTTCTTCTTCCCATTTAGTTGAAATTTTATAACCTTCGGCCGACATCTCCCCAGTGATCACTCCTGGTACCAGCTTCTGGTAACTACCATGCTACTTTCTGTTTCTACAAGTTCAAATTTTTAAGATTCCACAGAAACATAATACTATGCAACATATTTGTCTTTCTGTGCCTGCTTAATTTCACTTAATACCGTGTCTCCAGGTTCATCCATGCAGTTGCTAGATCAAATAAAAATAATTTAAAAATAAATGTTAATATCTACCCAGGGCCTGCCGTGTTCCCGAAACAGTGCACAAAACGGAGATTTGGAGGCAAATCAAAGTCACTGCCTGTATCTGGTAGGCTGGGGGAGGGGTAAGGAGTGCAGCTTCAGCCATGAAACACAGCTAAAGAGAAGGCTGCGGGGGGCAGTCAGAGCAGAGAGCTGGCCCGGAAGCTGATAGTCAGAGGTTTGAGTTAACAGAGAAGGGTTCAAGGCCCGGTCCACTCACTGTCTTGGTGTGTGAGCTCCTGTAAGCTACGAGGCTCAGTTTCCTTCTCTCGCAAATTGAGAATGGTGACAGTAAAGAAGGTGGAAGAGAAGGAGAAAGATGAGAGGGAGAGAGAAATCAGGAGTGATGACAGCCTTGTCGTGGGCATTAAATAAGGTATTATATACAAAGTGCTCAGCATAGAATTAGACGTGTGATCGTCACATCACCCAGGGCAATGGATATAAGAAGAAGAATAGTAGTTGTGATAATTTTCTTGGCCCCTTTGGGATGCTCTAACAAAATATAAACTGAGGGGCTTACAAACAACAGAAATATATTTCTTACATTTCTGGAGACTGGGAATCTACTCATCCTATCCCTAAGGGCCCCACCATCCTGACCTACACTGTACCGCCTGATACCATCGCACTGGGGATTAGGATTTCAACATACGGAATTTAAGGAGACATAAATATCTGCTCCATTGCAAAAGTTTACTAAGGAACAATTAACCGGGGGGTGGGAGATTCTGGAAAGCTTCATAGGAACGAGGCAATTGAGCTCGTAATAGATAGAGAGATGGGTAGGATTTCAGCGTTTGCAGACGGATGGTCAGCAAACAGAAGAGACCAAAGGGTCAGCTCTAAGTGGGTGCAGTTGAGCCTCAGCTAGGTTTGGTCCACAGAGTCAAATTCTGAATCGAGGGGAAGAGGGCGAGGGAGATGGAGATGGGAAATACCAGGTCACGTGGCTCCTTGGAGGTTCCAATACTATTTTCTCGCCATTCAGTCGCTCCATCTTAACACCCGGATGGCCCCTTGTCAAGTCAAATCCATCCACACTTGGGTGGAATGTCCCATGGGAACTCGGTCCAGCTGAGAGCAGATATAGTGCTTTTTTAAGGACAAGAATCATGTTACGCTTATTTTTTGTCCTTAATACTAACAGGTGAGATAATTAAATATCTGTATTGCTCGTGCTGTGGCCGGACACGGTTTATGCTATTTTTATCGAATATATCCCGAAGGGTAGAAGTGATAGCACAGCACACATTTTTCTGTGCTCTGTTGGGTTTGATTTCGGGTTTTTTTTTTTTTTAACTGTCTTTGGGTGAAGACTCTTCTGTGACTAGGGCTTGATCTAGTGCACTTGGTTTCAGTAAAAATTAAACGTGGGAGATGTTATGTCGGGGGATAACATTTTGTTGTAGGTGATTGTTACCAGACATTTGATGGATGCAAGTCTGGAATATAAATTACTTCCTGCTATTTCAAATGCCCAGAGCAGATTAATTGAAAACTATACCAAGATTCTAAAAGCGTCCTCTTTCAAAAGGGCTGTCATTTGTCATCCATAATGTCTGGGTATTGTGACAAGGAAGGACCATATACGAAGAGGTTGGATGAATTTGTTCAGGACTCCAAGTCACAGATAGCACCTGATTTTTTGTGACATTTTTGTTCGTGACAATGGTCTTGGTCTCTTGATATCTGATTTTATGTTTGGTGTGTATTAACATTTTGATTGTCTCAAATTTATGCTGTAAACAGTACTAATCGCATCCATTTACTACATTGCTGATCCCTACTGCTCTTTGTAAAGGCTTTTCCTGCAAGATAATGATGATAAGAAAGGTTGAAACACATCTGTGCATCTCAGTGAGTCTTCAGCCATGAATTCAAATCCTGCGCCTCCCATTTACCAGCCTGGAGCCTTGAGAAAGGGAGAATGAGAGGGGTTTTTCTTGGGGAAGGGGCTGGGGATCGAGCTCAGGGCCTTGAGCTTGCTAGGCAAGCTCTCTACCATTTGAGCTAAATCCCCAGCCCCTGAGAGGGCTTTTTTAATTCCCAAAGTTATGCTTTTAATTATAAAATGTGAAATATGTTTAGAAAGAAAAGCAGAAAAAACATCCAGCCCAAAGAGTTAAAATAAAGTTTTGTTCCACATTCCGGGCAGCTGAGTCTTTCTCACACTTGACTTGTACTATATAAATTTGCATTTCTTGCTCTTTCACATGAGACATATATTTTTCATTCGACTTTTATTGACCCGAAAAAGCTGTGTGTATTGAATGTATATCACTTGATGAATTGGGGGCTGAACGTTCACCTGTGACGTCATCAGTATAATCTGGGCCATAAACATATCCATCATCTCCAAAGTCTTCTCTTGCCTCTTTATTTGTTGATTTGTGTGCGTGTGATAAGATCTACCCTCTTAGCAATTTTCAAGCGCACAATGCAGAACTGTCAACTTAGGCCCTCTGCTGTACGGCAGATCCTGGGGCTCCCTCTTCTTGCACAACTGAAACGTTGGATCCTTCATCCAACACCTCCCGGCGTTCCACCTCCCCAGCCCTGGGCAGCCACCCTTCCTCTCTCTGCCCTCGTGGGTCTATTTTAGAGCCCTCATGCTTCTGTGTCTGACTTGTTTCACCCATGTGGTCACAAGTGACAGAATCTCCTTCTTCATAAGGGTTACTAATACACCATTGTATATATGAGCGTACATATTTTATGCATAATGTTACATTATATGCCATAATGTAATGCACTATGTTAGTAATAAAATTTGTTATAATGGTATATTTTTTATAAATGTCACATATCCAGCAGAGATATTTAGGTTGCTTCTCTAGCTCAGTTAGTAAGAATAACGCTGCAAGGAACATAGAAACGGTGATGTCTCCTCCAGATACTGATGTCATTTCCCTTAGCTCCATCTCTAGAAGAACTGATGGATCGCGTGGCAATTCTATTTTTTAATTTTTTAAGGAATGTCCAGACTGTTTACCATAGTGGCTGTGCCGATTTATATTCCCACTAACATCGTGCATGGTTCCCTTTTCTTTTCATCCTTAGCTACACTTTTTCCAACCTCTTTTTTTGATAATAGCCACCCTGACAGGTCTACAGGGTTACCTTCCTGTGATTTGAGTGTGGCCATCTCCCATGATGGGCACCTTTTCACGTACCTGTGGGCCACCCTGCG
>PVJO010017823.1:0-38168 GCA_004026905.1 Hystrix cristata | reverse complement strand
AAATCTGGATTATTCGATATCTAGTTGGGGTCTCTAGGTGGGGTTCTTGGTATTTAAAACCAAACATTTCAAAAAATGCAAGATTCTTCATCAAATATCTGATCATAACAATAAAAAATTGGATGTGTTCATATATGTAGTCTGTGCTGGAGAATTTTAAAAACCAAACTTCAAATTTAATATTAAAAATGGCTCTGTTTTATTTTAAACTCTGTTTCTTCTTCCTTGGGAAATTAATTTCCCTGATCCAAATGGAGAGTTATAATTTAATTACTAAAATGATAATAATATAAAAGGAAGAACTGACTGAAATCTCCACATACTATGCCAGGCCAGCAACCACTTTAATGAAACAAATTCTTGTAGATAATAATTTTCTGCTTCTTTAACACATGATAATTTAAACTTCTATTTATAATTTAGGGTCAATTGTAGTTATCTTTTTTTAAAATGTGTATTTTTTAAAATGTTTATTTTGTGATTCTAATGTCCTAATATAATCCCTTACACCACCATACATTAGTTTAGGCAAGTGATTTAGGCTCATATGTAAATTGTGGGTTAGGGCAACATCCATCTCATAAGGTAGTTCTAGGGAATTGGTGAAGTAATTGAAGTGCCTCAAACACAGCTTCAATGTAAACAATCAATGTTAGCTATTGTTGTTTATAAATCATCAACTCTTCTGAGGACTACTTTGAGGCACACAGACCATCCTCTGCTGAATAAAGCTACACGGGTTTTCTATTTGAGTTCATCTCTTCTAATCAGGACTTGTTGCTACTCCCCAGTTTTTTAAGACTAGGAGATGAGACAAGAGAAGGAGAAACCAACCAAGCAAATAGGTGGGCCTTGGATTCCTGAATATTAATATGAAAATATGTATTTGGAGGACAGTTTAGATACCAGAACCAGGACTAGACAATGCCTTTATTTTGTTCATCATAATTTTTCATCAAATTTGATTATAAAAATATCAAATATATGTCATGATTACTGAGAGTTTTTCAGCACTATTGTATGTTTTGGACCAAAACATACAAAAAGTAAAATAATTTACCAAAAGTAAAATAATCTCACCCTTATTCCAGTCTTGTTGGATACTTTAGGAAAACCAAGAGCAGAACTAGAATGTTTTCATCACTTTTTGGTCACTGAGACACAACACCCATCACCCACAATTTAAAGGAGGAGAATTATATTTTGGCTCACAGTTTGTAGAGGCTTCAGTTCAGGGCAGGCCAGCTGTAAAGAAGAAAGAGTCTGGCAAGTGGGTCTGGAAGAGGAAAGCTGCTCACAGCATGTAATTCAGGAAGCAGAGAAAATCACAGGAGGAGCCAGAGAAGGAGATAAACTTTCTAGGTGCCTCCCCTCAGTGACCCTCCTTTTTTGACGAGACCCTACCTCTTAACAGCAAGTCAGCTCTAAGCCCTCTTCTAATCACTTTCAAGCCCATCTCTGAGCTCATGATGGTTGTTCTTTATATTTTTGGTGCGGGCTGAGGGGGCTTCTAAATATAAGCTATACCACAGAGTAAATTGAAAAAGGACATATCAAAGCAACAGTTGCAAATTCAAATAACACAAAATTGATATAAATGGGCCAATTTGGATTAGGGTAATAGCAAAGTATATGATGGACCCTGGGAATGAAGCAAATATTGGAAAATATATCACCATTCCAATTCAGATTTTTAAAGACACTAGCCAGCCCAATAAACTAAGGTCTGAAATTTTGTGAGCTTTGCTCAAAAGATTGCTCTTGCATTCACCTAAAGTCAGAGGAACTGGGTCTTTATTTTTCACTCTTTGCTTTCTGCAGTTGAATCTTACCACTGTTAATAGTATTGCTAAGTCCTCCAGATGCTGAACTTGGGAATATGCCTTCACTAGTGCCGAGGAATGTCACTGTGTATCTTCCATGTGCTCTGGAGGTAAGAGGTTGCCAGATCTGTATTGAGCATTAACATTTTCCTTTATCCACTTCCTATTCAGCATCTCATATTAGGGGCTAAAAAAGTCAGTTAAGAAAGCTATAAAATATATTTTTAAATGAAAGAAGTGGCTCTAAGTGAAGAGTCGACATTTCTCCTATAGATAAGTCTGCACATGTGTTAAACAAAAAACCTTTTACCATCTATCTGCTTGAGAGATAAGGCGATGTCTTAGAAAGAACATGAATAGCTTTGAAGTGAGCCATATTTGAATTCAAACATCGGTTCTCCTGTTAATTAATTAGGAAATACTCAGGGGTAATTTTATCCTATTTCCCCCATATTTTTCATCAGAAAAATGGCACCAAATATTCCCATCGCATAATGTAATTGGATAAAAACCAAATAGAATATAAATAAAATGGCTTGTACATGACAATATTCAATGTTAACACATAGCATTATAATTATTTAGAGAAAAGTTTTACTTACTTTCTCACCTATCAGTTATTTTGCACATTGATACATGTGCTGAATAAAGACCACAGAAAAGCTGATGGATTGGTTTGCATATAAGGAATATGAATGACCTGCTATATATGATTCTGCATATAAGAGGGAGACAATAAGAGGCAATTCTATTTTTGATATCCTATACAGTAACTTTAAACATATCATGTGGAAAAAGCAAAATATGTTTAAAGTACATAATTACCCCTCAACTTCTCCTTTGTAAGGATTATGTTTTCAGCCTTGCTTTTGGCAGTAAATAAAATCTTCGTTTAATAAATGTAATTCTCCAAAGTCATTATATATTATTTGGTAAGTACTACATTCAGTTCATAAATGCATTGGTGAGCCCTTTAAGTCATAAAAAGATCTATAAACAAATATTCACTCAAAGGATCTAGAGTCCAAAGTATATCCAATTAGAATTCAGAAAAGAGATGAGTTTTTAAATGCAATTTTAAACTTGGAAAGAGAATCTATCAGGAGGTAATTGATTCTACGAAAGAGAGATAATGATTGAAAATATTCTGTCACTAGAGGTTCCTCAGGAATGTAAAAATGCATGGAAAAAGCAATAAGTAGGCTCCACATTTGATAAATAAAGCTTTGTAGTGTATTCATTAGCAAACATCAGGAATCTCTAAAACAGTATGTGATTATTCAAACACTTTTTTCTTAAGCAATATTCCAAGGGGAATAGTGGTGTGACAAATAAATGTATAATCAATTAGAAGTGTCTTCAACTACATGAGCGCACATTCTTGCATGTCTGGTTATACCAGTGACATCCCAGCCTCATCCAAGCACAGGAGCTGATTTTACAAGCTGCATAGTGTTATGTTCCCATGTATTAAAAAAAAAAAAGAAAGAAAGAAAGAAAGAAAGAAGAGAAAGATGAAGCACTCAGAGGGCAATAAAGAACTGAAACTTACCTGGGCAACTATAAACCTCAATAGAAGAAGTGTTGCAAAATTTGAAAAGATCAGAAACACTGATATGACTGCAGCATATTTGTCTCTGGCCTTTCTTCCCTGAATTTCTAAACTCACAGCAGATATTTATGAAAATCAAAAAAGAAAATGTCACTAAAGAGAGAAAATTTGGCTAATATGTTAAAAACTGAGATTTTATAAGTGGACTCCTCTGGAAGATTTGATACGTCAAGGGTTATTTTGCGATTGTGTTTCCAAATCTTCTTTTTTATGAACTAATCTTATAAGGACCTTCTTATTTTCTGGGTTTTTTTTCTTTTCCTTGCTAGTCTGAAGGCTTTGCCCTTGCTCTAATCAACCCTAGTGTAAGCACTCTAGTTATAATGTTTAAAAAAAGTTATAAATATTAAAATACAAAAGGACTTCTTCCTCTCTTAACCTTCACTTACTCTGCCAGCCTATCTCCTGGCCAAACCAATCCTCCTGCCTCGTCTCCTTTGGCTTCTAAAGTCCCTGTTTCCAATTCAAAAGACTTCATTAAATGTGATTTGGAATGCTGTACCAGTGTCTTCTTTAAGGGAAAATATACTAAAGAAGTAGATATAAATAGATGTATAAAATTGTATTGGAGAGGCTCAGAAGTGCTGCTCTCAAGAAAAGCACTGCGATTGACAAGCAATTTAAGCTGGAGTGTGAAAGGATGCAGAAATAACAAGATTTGCATGAAAAATATTGAGATCATGAGAACATCAAATTTAAACGAAAAACTCATGTGCTTCATGGTTTAATCATGAGGAATGACATTACAGTTATAACTTTCCCTGGCTTTTGAAAATAGTCCTATAATGAGGGTGGAGTATATCTATCTATACAGACAACTAGCCTTATTTTATCCAGTCAGCTCATTACTACCAGAAATGGAATTACAAGAATCTCAAATTAATATATATGTTGGGGATCCCATCATTAACTGTGTCTCAGCCCTTATTTTTTGACATAAACTTAAAGCAAATAAAGAAAACTAAGCCAGATTAAGAAATGATTGATTATGTACTCAGTTAAGGGTAACGAAGCCGCAAAATCAGAAAGAAGTTGAGATTGATGTTAGTATCTGCTGATCTTATGAAAATGTTTAAACACTGGGCTGAAGCAGACTGAGTTGTCATCCATACAGAAGTTCTAAAGGACTCTACATTGACCTGGTAAGTTTTGAAACAGGCAGCTACATAGTGTAGGTCTTATTTTTCTTTCCTTTTTATTTTTTCTGGCACAATAGGAGGTCTGAAAATCTAGTTGCACTTGTTATCTCGGAGGAGAAATGCAGCCCTGACTTCTGTTTACACTTTCATATCATCCTGTATTGCTGTGAACCTCGGTGGCACTTCCAGTGGGACGCCATGTTTAGCCCACGAATGAGAAGACTGTCACAATCAAAAGTGCTTCAGGCACAAACAGATTTGAAACAATCTTCCTACTGACTGCAAGAAAAAAGCCCGGTTCTGCAGATCATTAAAGGTTCTATTGATGTGGTTTCGGGGGCACACATTTAAATTTTCAAATGTGTTTTACATTTGGAACAGTTTTACTCACATTAAAGCTCAGCTGCTTTTCCTGAGAACTCTCCTTCTTGTCATCATTTGCAGAAGTTTTCACAGAGAACTTAGTGCTCTGACTGGGAAGGAGGTGGGAGAGGTGGGGAACGCAAAGCAGGCGATTGAACTAGCTCTCCTTCCTCAGAGAGATGCCAGGATCACCTCCCTGCAACATTCTGCAGAGCACGAAGCACAGAGATGAAAGGGGCCACCTGCAGGGTTGCAGAAAGAAAAAGAAAAAAAAACACTTTTGGGCATTTAAATGTGGAGTCTCTGATTTTGAAAGTAAAAAGACTTTCTGCATCTATAAATTAGATTGACAGTAATTAAGTAGCCAAGCTGCTATATAATTTATTGGTGTGTGAGTGTATGTGTGTGTGTGTGCGTGTGTGTGTTAGTACTCATTTGTCCTGGTAACATTTTTTGACCATTTCATCATAGGACATCTTTTTATGCAATATTTCGTGGTGGGGACATGTCTCCGTACAGCATTGTATCATTAACATTCTTATCATTGATGTTGTCAGGACCATTTCATCCTGCAAGACTCCACCATTGACATTTCATCAAAACTGCAGGCCAGGGTGATAACGCTTCAGGGCTGGCAGTTAGTCTGCTAAACTCATTAATCACATTATTATACATGCAGTTAAGTTTTAAATTCTTGATGTAAAACTATCCCTGTGCAAGGAAAGAAGACACTACTATCTCTCTACTCTCAACCTTGTAAACCAATTGTGTGAGTTGCACTTAACTAAAATAGCATATATAAAATTGTACAACTTCAAAATGTTTCCCAAGGCCTTTTGAACAGAAATAGAGCCTGCATATTTGTATTCCAACAAGTGTTGCCTGGAATTTTAAACAGAGAACTCGGTTACAACTTTGGAGGAGGTGGGAGAGATGGATAATGCAAAATTCATTAAATTTTCTACCTTCTGTCTTTACAAAAAAAAAAAAAGAAAATTCATAGCTTTTCTGATCTATTCTCACACTATTTTTAATCTACTTTACCAAAGAAAGTAAAAGTAGAAGATAGATACATTAATTCCTTACCTAACCAATTCATTGATTCTATAGCTGTGACAAAGTTATTAGCTAAATAATATACAAATGACAGTTTAGTCTATTTTGAGCTTCGAAAAATCTTTATTAGTTTTTAAACTTAAGAGTATGACAGATTTTTAGAAAACTCCAAACAAAGCTGTTAAAAGTAATCCTTCAAAATCCCTCTTTACTCAAGTTCCCTATTTTCATTTCTCAGTGCTTAAAAAATTAGTTACATCAATGTGTATCCTTCCAAAGTTTTTTTTTTCCTTTAATCTCCAAAGATTTTCTATGATCATCTAATTTTATAAGGTCTTCCTACGCTTTCCATATTTACATTTTCCCCAAATGCTAGATGAATCACTGATCGAGATTCATTCAGCTGCCGAGCTGACTTGGAGCCTGCTTCTCTGGTGCCTGACCGCAGCCCCAGGAAGGAGGAGCTGTGGCCCAAACTGGAAGTCAAGAAGACAGCAACAAATGTACTGTTTCCCGCAATTTCTGACTTTGCTACTTCGTTTTTATTTCACAGTCTTTGTCCACCTGCTCTTTCCTTAAACACACAAGGATTTTCTGTTTCCCTTGGGAACATTTCTGTTCTTCTCTTTCACTTTCCATTCATCTCTGTTCTCTTCTTTTTGATTTGATTGGTTTTTGCAACTGTAAGTGACATACACGTTTTCCTTTCAGCACTGTCATATCTCCTGAAAGTCTTTTTCTATGACAGACACTGTATGCCTCTTATTCTGCAACCTTTTTCCAGAAAGGCATTTTATTGCTGCCATAGATATCTACGGTAACTTTCACATGAAGCAGTGCGAGGCATATGTCAGCAGTGCGAGGCATATGTCAGCATTGTTTTGTCTACTTCTCCCATCATTAACCTTCTGGAAATTAAAGCTATTAACATGGTCATGCTTTCTATCTATTCAAATTTAATAAACCACACACTGCTCTGTACAGTGCATGGCTTGTAACTTTGTATTTTCTCTTTAAAACCTATGCCTACTTTTTACTGTGTGTTCCCATCTACTTTGCCTTGTCCTTATTCAGTTTCTGAATAATAGTCATTTCTGTCTTTTACACCAGGAAATGAAACTTCTAAGCCCGGTCATTATATTACTCTGCTCACCTATATTTTGCATATGTAAATATTTACCTGTGAAATAAATCTGCACTAGAGAAACTTATTTCTTCATCAACTGACAAATATTAACTGACTATTATCAATTCACTTTACACAGGAAGAAATTTTACGAAATGGATGTAAAAGGAAATATGCATCAGGACTTTCTTAAATCATTCTATCTGTGCTCGCAAAACCGTCTCTGTTTATATTTTATCTTTCTTTCTCTCCCTCCCTGAAACATACATCAAAAATTACCACTTGGCATACATTATTGAGCATATTGCCTCATGTTCCTTTTTCTCTTATTTTTGATGATTTCTAATTCTAGACTGTTTTTAAAATGGACCGTTTTCAGTTCTTTTTGGAAATGACAGAAGGATAAGAGTATTAACTGTGAAGCGCCAGCAGAGAGTAAAAAGTAAAAACAATGACATAATAAAGATCAAGAGGGTATTGTAAGGGAAACAATGCGTAAGCTATAAACTTATGCGAGTTTCATTAGCCTCTTTGATAAGAAAGATGTGATGATAAATTAAATTAATGGTGTAATTTAAACTTGCCAAAATCAGTACAAATGATTGCTACAATTAAAAGTTTAAAATATGAAAAAAACAAAAAAAAGTTTAAAATATGATCGTTATGTTTATTTCCAAAGTAAAATTATATGACTAATAGAACACTGTAAGAAATCTTCATAGTTCTCTCTACCGTATATCCTGTAGGTGAGAAAGATAACAGAAAAGTTTGTTTCTTACAATTTACATGTGTAAGAGAAGGACGGGGTCCTCTCTTCTGCCTGTCATTTGTCTTTCACTATCTCCCAGTTTGACTGAAACTGGTCCCTTGTGCCTCAGTTGTGCTTGGTCTGGTCCTCAGTTACATAAGTCTTCTCACTATGTTGCAGCTGTTTGTGTACTTGTCTGTCAGCCTCACTGGACTGGGAGACAGTTCCGGAATTGATGCTAAATTATCTTTTCATTCTCCTAGTGCCTAGATTTGTTTTCACAGAGAATGTTTGATATGTAGGAGGGTGAAGGGATAAATGAGAGAATGAGAATAGATGACAAAAAGATCACCGTCTTGCTTTCGTTATTATATTAGGAAATGAACAAAATATAGTTAATGCATCAAGTTCCACCATAATTATGCTACACATTTCAGATTTGGGGGGGCACACCAAACCATAGAAGCTGATCAAAAATAGCACAAGAAAAAGGTCCTTTTGATTGTTAAAAGAGAATCATTGCTAGGACTATGGATCTGATTCACTACAATAACACCAACAACAATAGTACATTAGCTGCTCTGTTTATGGTCTAAATGCTCATGTTCCCTCCAAAATTTACGTGGTGAATCCTCTTCATCCTCAAGGTGATATAATGGCATCCTCAAGGTGCTATAAGACACTGGGGGGGGGTGATTAGCTATTGGGGCAGAAGCCTTCTGAATGGGATTAGTGCCCTTATATAAAAGAGCCCTTCAAGAAACTCCTCACCATTTGTTATTGGCTGATTTGTTGATAATAGTCATTCTTTGTGGAGTGAGGTGGAATCTCAGGGTTGTTTTGATTTGCATCTCTCAAATGATTAGTGATGTTGAACATTTTTTCATATGTCTATCTGCTGTTTCTACTTCTTCATCTGAGAAGTGTCTATTCATTTCTGCTGCCCACTTTGGATTGGGTCTTTAAATTTGAGGGGTCTGATTTTTTTGAGTTCTTTATATATTTGAGATGTAATCCCCTATGATGAATGTTATCAATATGTACATTGAAAATGTACCATTAAAATAAAATTAAAAAAAAACCAAAACTCCTCACCCTTTCCACACTATGAAGTCACAATAAGAAAATTTCTTCTAGGACCCAGAAAAGCAGGACCTCTATGGGACACTAAATCTCATGGCACTTTGATCTCATACTTTCCAACCTCCAGAATTATGAGAAACAAATTATTGTTGTTTATAAGTGATCCAATACATCACATTTTCATAGCAGCCCAAACAGATTGAGACAGTAGCTAAAATTTGTTGAGTGTTTACCAATTCCAGATACCATTTTAACCACTATATGAATCAGGTTAAATTATTTTTCCTACTTTACCAAAAAGAAAAGTGAGACAAGTGTTAAGTGTTGGCCAAGAATACAGCTAGCTCGTGAAGTTACTAAATGGTAAGCTACCACTACCATTTTCAGATGAGCTTAGACTATCATGACACTATGTCCCTTGACACTTATCCATTGTAACTACACAGTTTTTATTTTTTTTATTTTTATTTATTTATTTATTTATTTATTTATTTATTTATTTATTTATTTATTTATTTTGTGGTGCTGGGGATCGAACTCAGGCCCTTGTGCTTAAAAGGCAAGCACTCTAATCACTGAGCTAAATCTCCAGCCCCACTACACAGTTTTTAAATAAAAGTTTAACATGTGTCTCTCCTACTACACTTCCTCAAAGTAAAATTCTGTTTGGTTTTGCTCACATGGAATATAACACACGGTAGGCACTCAATATTTCTCGAACCACGTGTTAGTCAGCTTCCCATCACTGTGATAAAATACCAAGAGAATCAACTTACAAGGAGGAAAGGTTTGTTTTGGTTCATGGTTTCAGAGGTTTTAGTTCTTGAAGAATTGGCTCCATTGTTTTCAGCCTGTAGAAAAACAGTATTTCATAGTAGGAGCATGTGACAGAAGACACTGCTTGCCTCATGGTGATAAGGAAGTAAAAGAGGGAGACAGGAGAGGCTGGGGTCCCAGAAGACCCTTCGAGAGTACACTTCCAGTGGCCTTTCTTCTGCCAAACAGGACCTCCTCAAGATGGTGCCAGTCCCCAACAGCACCACAGACTGGCCACTGGGCCTTCGGAGGACGGTAGAGGTCTAAACTACAGCCAATGAGAAAGCCAGCTGCTACTCGAAAGCCAGAGCCCTACTGACAGGGAACAAAGGAAGAGTGAATTGTTCTGGGATTCTAATCTTCTAATCTTTCTTTGAACATGAGAAATTCTTGGAAATTTTAGAAAGAAGATTTGAGACGAGACTTAGAAGACATACATCAGACTTCCACTCAGTGTGCTGCCAAAAGTGTGGGAATCTTCAAATATAGCCAATGAGACTGTGACATGCTAGTTTCCTTTCAATTGTGTAGAAAGATGCTTCTGTTTTGTCAACCTTATTTTTTTCTTATAGTACAATAAAACTATCGTCTTTTTATTTCTAGCCCATTTTCCTGGAGCCCTGCTTAATCTCATTTTCTTCTCCCCTTCTCAGACTCTCCCAATTTCTCAGGTCAGAATAAGTTTCCTGCCTACAGTTAGTGACCCTTTTTATAAACAAAAGGCAGGCATCTTTATGCCTGATGCCTGAAGTTCTGCTTATCAGCTTTTACTGGAGTGGATTATAGAGTCCGTCTAGGGTCTAAATAACGTAAGAATCATCTCTGCTCCTCTTACCTTCTCTCATTTCCACATGTGCTCTTGAATTCTGGCAACACCTTGTGGCCGTGTAAGCTCCATTTTATTCTCCAGGACCGTTAACATCACAATACTTGCTATTCGAGTTACTATTTCTTCCTATCTGCACTTTCATTCATCTAGGGAATTCAATTTAAAAAAAAAACATATTGAATATCTTCATGGGACACACCAGGGAATCTACAGATGAATACTCTTGTGCTCTGTCTTCAGAATGTTGAAACTGAGCATTCCTTTAGAACAGTCTCCAACCTTTTGGGCACCAGAGACCCATTTCAAGGAGGACAAATTTTCCACAGATAGGATGGTGGGAGGATGATTTTGGGATTAGATTCTCATAAGAAGTACGCAACCTAGATCTCTCACACACACAGTTCACAGAAAACTCAAGCTCCTATGAGAATCTCATGCTGCTGCCGCCGACCCAACAGGAGGCAGAGCTCAGGTGGTGATGTGACTGATGTGGAGCAGCTGTAAGTACAGCTGAAGCTTTGCTTGCTCACCTGCCTCTTCCCTGCTGCTGTTTGACCCAGCTCTTAACAGGCAACGGTCCAGCGGGTACTGTGGCTGGGAGATTGGAGACCTCTGCTTCAGAAGACTGAAAAACAAACAATAAAAGATGGGATGAATCCAATTGTACGACATGAATAAAACTAAACCATTATGAAGGATTAGTCTACTCAGAAAACTGATTTGCAAGAGAGGTGGTTGAATTGAAATTTAAAGAATTGGGAGGCAAGAGATAAGAGAAAATAACCAGTCTACATGGAGGGAAGACCATTGGCAAAGGCAGAGTCCTTGGAGAGCTCACAGTATATTCAAGCCTGGTGGGTGGACAAAGATGACAAGAAGGCTAGGATCATGGGTTAGGAGTAAAGACTGTTGCCAGCCTTAGCTATCTTAGTAAGAAGCTTATACATTTTAGACCTTGAGAAGGCAGTAAAATTTTGGAGCAGATGTGTGATATCATTAGGAAATTCACTCAATATTGTGTAAAAAAAAAAAAAATTGGAAATGGTTTAAAATGGAGGCCAGAATTTTATGCTCAGAAGTTTAAGAGAAAGGGAGTTTAATAAGGACAGTAGCAATAGGAAGGAAAGTAGGGATCAATGGGAGGCCCTAAGAAAGTAAATAGACAGGGCTGCAAAATTAAGGAAGAAGTAAAAGATAACAGCGTTATGCTTGACTTACACAGCAGAGCCCCTTCAGATAGCTCTGAAACACTCTTTTCACTGGTACTTTTCCCAGGGAAGCTTCCATTATGATTCTTGCCACCAGCAGCCATACAACTTCCTTATTAAAGTCAAATCACTATGGAAAAGTTCACAATGAAAAGAATGCCAGGAATTAACCTTAAAGCTGAGAGAAGTTTACAGCTCTAGTTTAGCTTTAGAAAGCTAAACCACTCTCTCCTCGGTACTTAGACACGGAAAATCATCAAGAGCCAGAACTTGAAACATATGATTGGTCTCCTACTCCAGTATTCACTCTATTCAGTCTCCTTCTTTTGATAGCCTAAGAATCAAGTTCTTAGGAGAAGTTGACAACCAGCTTATAGGACCAACGCCTAGGCACAGAATCAAAGATACGAGAGAAGAGAAAAGCCCAAAGATGGAGACACCTGAAGGAAGACAAGGGGAAAGGAAACTGGACAGGTAAATATAATCATAAACAGGATGTCACACTGACACCCTTCAGTACCTACCTATCAAAAACTGCATCATAGATTTGCCAACTAATGGCTGCCTCTAGAAAGCACTTCTTTAGATCGAACTCAGACTTCGAGCCATGTAAGTATATTTGTCTGGAAATATGGAGACTATTACCCTTGAAATATATTTTTATCTGCCTTCCTATTCGAGATGGTACTGCCATAATTCATTTCTCCTTGCCTTGTGATACAGTTTTGCTTGTCTTGCTTCCTCCACTGTTTTACACTTTGTTTGAGCAAGTGGAGGGAGGAGTCTGGGAGGAGTTGTTGCAAGAAAGTCTCACAGTAAGAGCTAGCTTATTTCTTGATTTGTCTTCATCTTACTAAGCATCAGTGTAACGTGTAGGAAGTTTTCTTACTGGGCTTAATTATTTCTAACCTTTATCTAATCGGTTTTTATTTTCTTTTTTAGCCATACTTTGGCATTGGTAATAATAACTTGTTCCATGTCACTTTTATTGTCCCCATCATATCCCTTAATTTTGAATTTACAGTTAATTTCTGTTTGGTACCAAATAATTGAAAACAATTATTTGGCACCAAAATTCACTCTGGAGTCATCTACATACAACCAACTTTCATTGCTTCCAGGCACAAGTTTGGTTGGAATTCACCATCTGTGTGCTTCTCTCTTTAATAGAAAAAAAGGGAAGGAAGGGATAGGTGTACTTTAGAATGAAATCTGCATATTCTCAGCAAGAAACTCTGTGAAGTCAAGATTACAATTTATACAGATTATTTAATCATTATTGCAGCCAGGCTGAGAGAGCTACAATTCATGGTTCTCTCTGAACTTATTCCACTTTAGGAGATATCACAATACGGGACATAATTATGCTTTTTCTCTGGTGTTTCCCACACTTCCATCTCCAGCCCTTACCTCTGCCCCTCACTCCCAAGTGTATAACCAAACGCTTACTTAACCATTTCCCTTTAGAAGTATCATAGACATCAAAGCTAATCTTAATTTTCCACTGGACTTTTTAATCCTCACGGGTTCCCTCATCCTTCTGAGCCTTGGTTCTCTGATCTAAAAATTAGCAAGAACACTACCTACTTCAAAGGGTTGCGGTTGATGTAAAATAAGGTCAAGTTGGTACAGAACAGGTAACTCAATGACTCCTAATTTCTTCCTTTCCTTTGTATTTTCTCCTATGACTTCTGTTCCTCCCAGATCTTTCCGGCCCCTTGTCCCCAGTTTACGAAGCTATCTTGCTTTTTGACTGCCTGTTTACTCATTCACGAAGAGTTGTACATCAGCGTCGCAGTGAGAAGGATGCCACCTGTCTTCCCATTTCCTAATCCACCAAAACCCACCAGCAGCTGTATACAAAATGAAGAATAGATAACGATTGTTTTTAGAGCATTTTTGTTATATTTAGCTTTGCTTTTGTATTCTTTTGATATATATTTTGCTGAATTTATAACATGGATGGTTATAACTGTGCTTGAAATTTCAGCACTTTCCAGTTATAGCTAAACAAAACTGCAGAACATCAGTTTCTACACTGAATGATGCATACGTTAATTACTGTAACTGCCTTATCTGCATATTCTAATACATTACTTGGCTAATCCATGACTGTGCTTTTCTACATTACCCTGAGAAATAGAGAATTGGCTATTTTTAAGCAAATGTCAAAACTTATATTTGAATAAAATGAAATTATTTACCCCAATGTAAGTGGCATCTTTAACAAATACACAGATAATGAGCCTTAATGATAAGCTCCTGCACTGTAATGAAGCAGTTTAAAACCCTTTGGGGGTTTCTTTTTTAAATCATCACTCTCCCACTGAAAAACGAGGGACGTTTTATCAACAAAGAAACTCTGGACAAGTGGAAATGTCTGCAGCTATGCTTGCCATGTGAAGAAAAGATAATGCCCCAGACATTCATTTCCAAGCTTGTTGGGTAAAGAATAGATTTCAAATGTGTTTCCAAAAACATTCATTACAAAACAGTCAGGTTTACATTTTTGAATTGTTAGTTACTAAGTCACATAGAAAGTTCATATACCAAAGATTTTTCAGCTTGCTGTGAGCAAAATACTGTGTGTCAATTCACATTTGACACACTAAAATACTTTTTAAAATACTCTGAATTGGCCTTTTAAAAACAATTCAGGCATTCAACTTTAGGTATTCACCTCTATTCCTACTTAAATATGAACATGTGGAAAAGAAGTTCACCAGGGGATAGATAATATGCAGCAATTTGAAGCAAGGAAACATGACTTGACATCTTGTCTGGCTGACAGAAAACCAAATAATAGACAGCTCACAATAGCAAAAACTGAAGCTGGAACTGTTTCGGAGGATTATGTCCTGAAAGCATAAGTAACTCTTTGAATCAATTTCTATGACTAGATGCAGAAGCCTAAGCTTGTGTTTCACATCCAATAGACCCTAGAGGAAAAAGTAATCCTTATTATATCCTTTCATGAGCCGTAATCTCCATAATGGATATATAGAAGTACTGGCCTCTAAGAGATAAAATGTCTTCTAGATCTGCCTTGAGCATTGTGTTCCTGTACTATCTTTAGCCTCCTGGTGCGCGCTACCAAAAATGGGGTATTTGCAATGCTCTTTCCTGGGCAATAAGCATGTATTTCTCCTCTCACTCAGCTGGATATTTGGTCCTACACAGCATCATAAGTGGCTCGAACTTGAGAATGGAGGAGGGATCTCACAGTTAGTGCATATATGTTCTAACTGGACAGAAATTTAGGTTCAAAGGCTATTTGAGGACAATCAGATCCATCCATTCATTACATAGGTACTATAAAGGGATTTCTGTGTTCTAATGCCCTGATCTTTAAAGATAAGTGACATCCATTCTCTTCCTTTAGCAAAAGTTTATCTGTCATCCAAAAGATAATGCAGCACATTCTTTGCTAGGTGGTTTAACTCTCAGGAAATACTTTGTTATCATGTACCAGAAATCTTCCTCTTCATTTTATTTTTATCTATTTGATACTGTCGTTCAGAATAGATACTGAGAATTTTTTTCCTTATTTGAAATGATTTCATAAATTTGAAAATCATGATGATTTCTTAAATTCATTTCTGATTCTGTTTTGTTTTTTAATACTAAAGTTCCCAAATTTGTAGTAATCATTTCACTTTTAAAATGTTTTTCAAGACCATTCTGATCTCAGCTCAGGATTATTTCTGATTCATTAGTATTCTTTTTTTGGATTATCCAGAAATGAGAATAGTTTTTCAAGTTTATTACAGTCCAACAGAAGAATCATATCCTAAATTTGTTTGCCACAGTTACATTTCTTTTTTTTTTTTTTTTTTTTTTTTTTTTTTTTTTTTTTTTTTTTTTTTTTTTTTTTTTTTTTTTTTTTTTTTTTTTTTTTTTTTTTTTTTTTTTTTTTTTTTTTTTTTTTTTTTTGGTGCTGGGGATCAAACTCAGGTCCTTGTGCTTGCAAAGCAAGCACTTTAACCACTGACTAAATCCCCAGCCCCTACATTTCTTTTAATGTGACCAATACAGCATTAATTTTAAAGAGCTTTGTTATGTTTAGACTCATGCCGTGCTCTGAATAAAGAAAATTTTTGAAAACAAGATCATGGCTGCATCACCAACAGAAAACAATGCTTGGCACAAAGTAGTTACTGAATAATGACTAAGAATATCTTAAACAAATTGAGCTTTTCATTTTTTCATATAAACAAAAGTCCGAGAGTGCAGCCCAGTGTAGGCCCACGGTCGTCAGGGGAGCAACAGGGCTTCTGCTCAGCCTTGTTTAGACTGTCTGCTTGCATCCTCATGGTGGTCATCACCCCACAATTACAATGTGACTGCTACATGGTGTCATATTCACAGTGCATGCCAGAAGAAGAAAGACCATTCCAAGGACATTAAGAAATACAAAACTAACCCAAAGGAAAATTCCTTATATCACATTGGTAGGAACCACATCACATAAGCAATCGTAGCTGGAAGATACCAAGGAATGGTCTGGTTAGGGACATGTGTACATATGTGCATTATATGTGACTAATGTACGTGACTACTTAAACCATATATGCAATATTAAAATGGTGCCAAATACTGTGGTCTACCCAGATACTTATTTAAAGAAAACTTTAAAATAATTTTTCTAATACACTAAGAAAAATATCAGCTGCTGTCATCTAACTCCTTTTAAATTGGATTCTACATTTTCTTCTATTTTATAAGGTACTTCTGCCCAGGCACACTTTGAGCTATTGGCTGAGCCCATGAAAAGTATGAAGAACTACTTAGTAAAACTATAATTAGGTACTGACCTTGAAAGAGCTTACGATTTTACAGGGAATCTAAGAAGCCAGTATTAAAAGCAAAAAGGATCTTTTTCTTTACAGCTCATATTTATGCTTAGATGTATTGTTATATTTATACACAATATATTTCCTGAGTTGTCTCTTCAGTTGTGTGTAATTGGTAACATCCCTTTCTGTTATATGAATAAGCTGCGTTCATTCTATTGAACACTTGAATAATATTTCTCCTCAAGATAGTTTGTTATTCAGGAGTTTGTAGAATTTTTTTTTTTTTTTCATTTTCGTGTGCTTCAGCAGACCTTCTGCACACAACCAGGGCCCTCCTCCACATTGTTAGGAATTCCGCCAGGTTTTCTGTTACAAATTCAGTTACATCTGCTCCCTTCACACATTTGGGATATCAGGAACACAGATGTTCTTGGCTCCCAGCCATTTCCAGCATTGTTTCCTCTGCAAGTAAATTTTTCATTACACATTTATCAAAGCACATTACTTCCTGTTGGTCCTCATCCTAAATACTAGATGAGTCATACAGTAGCAATGGCCCTTTCAGATCTGGTTTTCCTCTCCTCTCTTCTAGGCTGTCCTGAGTAACCACAGATCCTTAAATCTCACCTACGGAAGATTATAGCTAAGCAGAGGCAGCTTCATTTCTGTAATGAAAGGTCCCAGTAAGATTATAGTGGTGGTTGAGCAACCCAAAATACCAGGAGGAACAGATCATAACAAATGAAGACATTCATTTTAGAATACCATGAAGAGTAACTATCATTAATTTCTCAAATTTTAGAAGACAGTTCAATATTTTCCCACCTTAAATGCCCTGAAGATATTATTAAAAATACTTAGAATCACCTGGAGACATCATTAAATACTGATTCTAAGCCCCACCTCGGATTTATTAATTTCAAAGAGGTAAATTAAAATCTGTATTTTCTGTAATTTTTGTGATCAGAATTTTGAGAGATGTAGCACGATTCGAATGTTCATTGGCAGTGGAGAAGACAGCAAGAATCTTACACTTTTCCTCTTATATACAGAGTTGAGATGAGCACCCCAGAATGCACAGATAAAACACAGATCGTGTAAACAATGAACAGTAGCTGGTGTGTAGAGAGAGTTCTTCCCTTGGTGGACACTCTGATAATCTTTTTCTTGTATTTTTTCATATCGTATCAAATGGAAGATTGACTAGGAGCACAATAAAAGGGGAAAAAGAATTCTTCACAAGGGTTTTCTCAGAAAGGAAAAGAAAACTCAAGGGAAAGAGTCAGAATGTCCTTACACTCGACTGAGCAAACCCTGCTGATCAATAAGCTCGTTCCACAGAAGACTAAGCCCTCCTGCCACAGGGTGCCGCTCCACAGGGGCGAGTACAGGGGCTGCACACAAAGGGTGGGGTTTCTATGAAAGCGCCAAAGGTGGGATACATGGGGAGCCAAGCCCAGAGGAGGGAAATCTGCTCCTTTAATCCTTTTCAAAATGCTTTTCAATTGAAAGAAAACCTAAGTCGCAATATTCTGACCCTCCTCTCTCTCTCAAAATTAATATTATTTATCATGGCCAATGTGAGAATATCAGTCAACCCCTTAAATTATTTAAATGAAACTATTCCACTTGATTTGGCACTAATGCTCAAATGGTTTTAAGAAGTAATAATAGCTATTGGGGGGATTTTAAATGCAGAGTTAGAAAATCTCTGCTGGTACTGTGCTTTCTATTAAACAGAGGTACAGAAACCTGCTGTCCCCATTATAACTGTAACTCACCATGACGCACAGAGTCAGTAATATCAGCTCTCCTCCCTGAGAAAACCTACTGGAAGAAACACAGTTCAAATACCTTCTATATTACTTTGCTTGGTGGATAGATGCATATATTTCAGGACTAGTAGATTAGATAGATAGAAAGATAGATAGATAGATAGACCGATAGATAAAATATATTTTAGATGTTACCTTGACATTTGACAGCCCCTGGTAAAGTATGCTTACCTGTAAGCTCTCCAAATCTACTCTCAGCATCTCACAAAGAACAATAATTGTTTATTGATCTAAGTGTTAACAATGTATTGATGAGATCTAGAAATAGGACTCAAGGGCAATAACTGCTCAGTACAGTGATCCTAAGTTACCTCTCTATTGTCCATAATATGAAGTTTAAATATAATACAAGTAAACTTACAGCATACATTCTGTATAATAACATGCACAGCATATATGTGTGTATGTATACAGATATACGTATACTTTTAAAATATCATATAACTTTGTTACAAATAACTGTTTGAAACTATGATAAAACTTAGAATGGGTGATCATAAACAAGTTACCTAACTCCTTCGGGGCATTTTTAACAGAATAAATATATCTATTTTTATTTCAATGAAACCATTCCACTTGATTTCCACTGAAAGCACAGATTTTATAATCACCATGAAGATGCAAGGTGTTCTTATTACACATTATAATAAAAAAGTAAATCACGTCATCCAGAACCATTTTTCATTTATATGAGTTATTCAATAAATATCGCTGCATTTGAATAAAGACAAGAATAAGAAGCAGCTCAATTTTCCTACACCTGTGCTACACTATATATCAGCTAATAGATAACAGGAAATAAAATGTGAGATTATGTATGCACACTGTGAAAAGATTTTTTAAAATAACATCTAATATGCTTCTAGGAGTGTTGATTATTTGGTTTTCTATATATGCAGTGATATATAGAGATCTATATTTTGGTAAATATGATTTTCCCAATATGCTTTCTTGTACCCATAAGTCTGGAAGCAGTACACCATTTTTTTTTTTTCCTTTCTAGGCTACATCTTCTGTCATCCAATACAGTAAGACAACTCAACCATAGGTTTAGGGTAACACCTGTCAGCAAAGATGAGAATTTGATGCAGGCCCCCAATTCTCATAAACAAGCTAAGGGATTGCCAAGGGATACTCTGAGGACCAATTCAAGTGCTTCTCCAGATGAATCTACATAAATCCTTAGAGAAAAAAGCCTCTTTTCTTTTCAAACTAGGGCTGTTTATAGCCATATTTTCCATTACATGAAGACAGCCAGTCTTTGGCTGGAGAGAATAGCAGCAGCACATAGAAAGTCACAGAGACAATCAAAACCAAATGAAAGGTAGAAGGGTGAACCAGAAAGAATTTGTAAACTGCTCAAGACACTGAATCAGCCATGTCTAAAGATGCCCTGGCTTAAGCTAGTTTGAATTCAGGTTCTTTTACTTAGAAGAAATTTTGATGGTATTAACACAACACTCCATTTCCAGATCTGTAGAGAAATATTTCTGTATAAATATATCAGAAAACATAAGTTTCTATCTTCTGAAGACAGGAAGTATCCATAGAATATTTCTTTGTGATTCATTTTTCACAGTTCTAAAGAAGATCTCTAGGTGGGTTCATGTCTAACCAGGGATCTTCCCTTGATAAAATAAAGATAAGACTTACAATATTTAGAAATGAAGGACAAGGCTCTAACTTTGCAGAGAGTAGTCCTCGTGGCTCTACAACTGCACATGAGGCCTAAAGTAAGTAATGCCATCCCATCCCCTTAGAAATGAAATATAGAAAACATGCAAGTAAAGAAAAGGACAGCATTAGAAAAAAGACAATTTTCAGACGGAGACCTCTCACTAAAAATAGCGCTTGATTCATTTTTCCTCCTCCTCTTCTTCCTCTCTTCCTCCTCCTCTGCTTCATCTTCCTCTTCCTCCTCCTCTCCTCCTCTTTTTCTTCTTTTTCTTAATCATTTCTTGACAACTCATGGGGAGAAAAAGGTCCAAAGCAATGAACCAAAAATCTAAGCAAGGGAAGAGGTGAGGCTAACTTTCAGGATAATTAAGTTTCTGAAGTCCTAAGGCATTTCCATGATTATATCAAAATTAAAGTAAAAGTCACATGAAACACCCTTCAGATTAATGTCCTAATCCCATTTGGGAGCCTGACAAACTTTGAGAAGCCAGAGTGACAATTACTGATTTACCTTTCTGTGCTGAAAATGGAAGTTGAAAGTTAAGTGGCAACATAAAGCTAAGCACCTCTGAGACCGAGTTTCAAGTCTGGACTAGACAGAAATGACAGAAAATCATTAAGAACAGAAGGCATTAAAAGGTCAGAAATAAATTGTTATCAAGCCCAGTTTGACTATTTTATCAGTCAGATTTTTTTTTCTTCTAGCTCTCTAGAACGCAGTAGCATTTTCTTATCTCTAGAGATGAATAATGATATTATCAGGGTTGTACAGATACACTGAAAGATTCTGAGAATGTTTCACACACACACACAAAAAAAACTGCAGTAAAATAAGACTCTCAAATAGTTTTTTGTTTGTTTGTTTTTGTTTTTTTTTTGTTTTAATATGCTATTGTCCTGTTCCGTCTGTCTGAAATGTTGCTTCGTGTAAAGTCAGTGTGCAGTTTATCCGTGGGAGAGGAGAAAACCAGCAATGGCCTCATGTGTTTATGTTTCAGTGAGGTTCTCTGTGTGATAGACATTTTAGCCCCCAGTCAGAGCCTGAGAGTAGAGAAACCAATCTCTCTCTTTCCCGCACTCCCTTTTCCCGCTTCCTTCTCCTCTTCTTTCCTCTTCTTCCCCCTCCTTTGTCTTCCACCCTTCTCATCCTTCATCCATTTGTGCAAGGGCAGTGATTTGTCATTCCAGTTGCAAGAGATGAGGGCAAACTCGTGCTAATCTTCCAGAAACAAAATTGATCTTCAGCTAAATGAGCATGCTAGTGAGTCAAAATTTGGATAATCTGTGTTTAAATTATGAAAGTGGAAAATGATGGGTTAAACGATTGAGTATAGGAGAGGAAAGAGACTTAATCATTTTAGCAATTAGTATGTAATGTCCTAAAATGATTCACTAATCACTACACAGCTGGTATGCTGAATAAATACAGGGTACAAAAGCATTCCTCAAATGTCATAGTCCGTGGGAATTCAGATTTGGAAGATAATGGAGAGTTGTGGACTTGCCCTCTGAAATTACAAAACGGAATCCACAACTAAACCCATGTGACTTATGGCTTAGTTCATTTTGAATGATACTGTTATATTTTAATGAAAGCTACTTAGAGTTTTACTATCTTCAAACATGACAGTACATTTTCCAAGAGGAGGGCTTGTACTAAATAGCCAATAGTCTTTTTCCAAGGTCGTGTAGTTCACAATCCCAGAGGTCACTCACTGCAGTACTACTTCTCTGGATCTACTAACTCAAATCTCAACTTGCTACTCAAATAAACAGTTCCATCTGCAAATTTGTAATAATCAAAGGTCTTCATACTTAAGTTATTATATTCACCTGCCACAGATAAGCCAAGAAAGAAAGAAGGAAAGACAAAGGAAATAGAAAAATAAAAATGGTTGCAAGGAGAAAGAGAGGGACTGCTCGAAAATAAACTTCGAAGATTATACTGGAGATCTTTCCTCATACATCACAAAACATAAGAGGTTTTTGTTCAGTAGAAGCTAGTAATTTGAACCTACTCACAATGAGCTGATGAAAATGAAACTATTAATAGTTATATCCTCTAATTACTACATATTTACTTTTCAAACCCCCACATGAAGATACTTTTTATTTTGTTATATAGCATACGCTAACCTCACTGCCAGCTTCAGTAACCCTAAACCTTCCTGCCTCTGCCATACTGCAGCATAATCAAAAAGAAAAATGCACAAGGGCCTGAGTTCAATCCCCAGCACCACAAAAAAAAAAAAGAAAAAAAAGAAAAATGTTGGTTGGGCATGTTATTCGGCTCTAAAGTTGTCTTCCTTTGGATTTAGTACAAAAGTCTCGAGCCATTGCAGTGTATTTCATTATCAGAATTGATATCTATTTACCTTGATTTGTTCTTGACAGTGACAAAATTCAGAGGTATTCTGCTGGCTCTACGGCAGGCTGACACTCCCTACATTGCTCCTGTGGCATTGGAAGCCGTATCCAAACGTGAATTGGATACGTCAGGGCCCCAGGATCACAGTGATGTTCATTGATGGAAGTCTTTATTTAATAAGTTGAAGTGCTGGGTGGGAAGTCATTGTTCAAAGGCTTCCTTACCAAACTATGAATAGCTGTATTATGTACAGCTATATTCAGGTAGAAAACACGTAAGCAATGAACTCATGTGAAGAAATACAGTACTATAGTAATTATACTTTGATTTTTAGCACATCAAGGACTGGTATTGTTTTCCTTAAATGAGTATTTTTTTTTTTAATGATTAACATGTGTGTTTGCCCACAAAGCTAAAGAGCAATTCATGGACATACTCACATAGTTCAATTAACCTACAACACATGCACAAGAGTTGATAGATTCTATAGGTCTTTAGCTAATTTATGGAGTCTGTCATCTGATAAATATTGTGAGCCGTTTCTCCAGAGAGGCAGTGTTTCCTCCCTCCTTTTTCTCTTGTTCCTGTTTCGCCTGAGGTTGCTGCCGCAGCGCCTGTGTGGCCTGTCACTAGGAGGAAAGACATATTTGCTCTTAATAAATAAGAACACAAAGCCTTTCTCTTTATATTAGCTTTTTCCCAAGCTAAGTGCATTATTTTGTTTCAGGTAACTTTAGTTCCAACTAGCATAGTACTAAGTTCATTGATCTTTAGTTACTTTAGAGAAAGAGGAAAGAGAAATTCAGAAACGAAGGAGGCAATTCTCTATTCCATGCACAGAGATTGCAGGAATTGGAGGTGAAGAGGACGCAGCTGCATTTCTTAACTTTTGAATGCAAAGCAATTATGCCAAGAGCCCTCATTTTGGATTGTCAGCATGGGCCCATGTCGTACCCGTCCTGACACTCCCAAACTGAAGATCCTAACGGCCTCCTGCCTTTGTCATTGAGACACCTGTCACCAACTACACTGAATCAGCATCTCCAGATGCTGGGAAATACATATTCAACACGATCTATCTAAGACACAACAGTAGGGAGGCTGGAATTCTTCAGAATTCTTTAAGGAAAAAAAATAAAAGCAAAATTTAAGCCTAAAAAAGAAGCTGAAGTTGTGGGGAAATTTTCCATCTTGTAAAACATATTACCAATTTCATTTTCACTTGTTTACAATTTAAATCACTAATGTCAAGTTAACAATGTTAATTTCTGCAAATATTTTTTAAAAACATATTAAATACAAATGTGACTGTAAGAAGTCTTAGGGAAAAATACAGATTTCTCTAGGAAGCCTGTAACTACTTACACATATTGTTAGAGCAAGAAATAATCTATCAGTCACATACTCTATTCTTTTGGAAGCACATTAAGAGAAAAAGTAACTGATTCTTTAAAATACTGGAAAAAATCTTACTATTCTCTACATGTTAAATCCCATTTTCAAATTCACTTATTCTTTGTTCTTACCTTCTTCATTCTGGTCCTCCTGCTTAGGATCACATCTATGAGTCAATTGCAAAAGTGGCTTTCATTTCCCGCTTACTCAAGTATATCAAGATATTCAATTTATGATTTCTGAATTCCAAAAAGAGACATCCACCAGAACTCCAAGTGACACCCAGAAGAACTCAGCATTTTATAGTTCATCAGCTTATAAATATCTTTCTGGAGAAAGGCTAATGATTTCTTTATACATTATTAGCTTTTTGATGGCACACTTCCACAAATGTATTCGATGTTAAAAAAAAATTCTGTATAACTTATGGGATAATAAAATCAAAGTGCATCATGTAGTATGAGCCTTTATATGAACTGCTAAATCAAATATCTTAAACTATAAGATTTTATGTTTATTAAAATTGTAGCTTTTTTATCTTGACAAATCATGACCAATCCAAATTATTAAAAAACTAAATTTCCAAAGGAATATTTTAATGTGGGCAAAAAAGTATACATATTTCTAAATAAATTCTAAAGTCTCTGCATCAAATGACACAGTAAAATTACAGCATTAGATCAGAACTTCAGATTTCTGATAAATTCCAATAGAATGCAGAGGAAATAGAATCCATTTATTTACACAGCATAACCAAGATGGGAAAAAGTACAAAAAAATGTGTGATAGCAAATACTTGCCAATGTATCTTAAAGATAAAACTAATATTTTATCATGTAGAATTCAGTTTTCATTTATAATCTTCTAACTATAACGAAATCTATGTATTAACTGACTAAAACACCCTATCAGTTCTTATTTGTTCCACTTTTTCAACATAACCTATTGAATTGAAGACATCTATGTGATTAATATATAGTCACTAAACTGTGAGATCATAAATTTGATATTCTCTGTTATTGACCACTTAGCTTTGCATGTATTTCTGAAGAAAGCTAGAACTTTCTAGAAAATAGTGAAATTGTCCAAATGGAAATTGTTCCTTTCATCTACTATGTTACACCAGTTATAGTACATTGTAGTAGAGTTGGTGTGCATTAGAACATTCACACATCTTTCTCCTCAGCAACACATGGAGGATGTACAACATTAACTTAGAGGTTGAAGGTGTTCAATAAGTAACTAAAGGCAAGATAAAGCTTGGCATCTCAGCCTTCATTTTGTATCTGTTTCCTTTATTACCTTAACCTTTGGGTCAGATCTGTGCTCAGCTCTGCATGTAGGCATGTTAATCACTTGAAGAATGTCTTTCTACAAACTGGCCACACAAGATATGTTAGCACTCAATTTATCTAATCTCTCCCATCCTCCGTCAAGGCCACAAAAACTGAGATTAGAGATAGGATATTTTCAGTTTTCTGGGACAGTCAATTGCCAGTTTTCACAACCTGGAAGTGTGGTCCAGAATTCCTCCACCTTTGCCTTTAACCAGCAGTTCCCTTGGAAGAGATCATTACCCTAAATGAGAACAGCTACCCGGACAAAAAGAACGGGAACCCTGCCACATGCAGGAGCAAAGTCTCACGGGAACTGGATGGGCTCCTCAAGTAATAAGCACTTCTCTGGAGCCACCTCTCAGCCAACCTGGACTGATCATCATCGACTAGACCACAGCTTGAAGAAGACTGTCTAATTATTCACATTTCTTGCCTCTACCCCAACTCTTCCTCTGTTCAGTCCTAAACCTGATCTCGTACCTCTAAAGGTAAGACTGGTTCCCCTTTATCTTCCCAATATAGCTTCATGATTAAATTCCCTTCCTACATCATCGTTACTACTTTCCATTTGCTTCTTGGGGCGAGTGGCTGGTCTTGCTTTGTTGGCACTCCTAGATTCAGTCCTCTGGCCTAGAACTCCAGTAGTAAACAGTCCAAATGCCGCCTGGGCTTTCACTTAATTGCCAACCCTGGTATATATAAACAGGTACTGACTGAGAATTAATGGCTAAAACTTCAGCTCTCCCTTAATGTTAATGGATTTGAAATCAAGGAATTATAATGCTTAGTGTTGGTTTTGAAAAACAATGTAAGACTTCCCAAAGAATCCTTGTTCTTTAGAATGAGGTAGGCATTATGAGGTCATTGTCAAAGTAACAAAACTGAGGACAGGAAATTTATACAATAAATCTGTGACACTGACATGATTAAATCCAGGACAATTGAAAATTCAATTTTTCCATTACACAAATCACTGTATTTCCTCAATATTTGATTTCAACTGCTCTGAGATTCAAACAATACTCTACTGTTACACCTTGAGAATGTAAAATTTTATTTTTAGTGAGTGGTAACTACAATAATACCTCCTTCCAAAAGATGTACCTGTCCTAATGCCTGAAACTTGTGAATATGTCACTTTTCCTGGAAAAGAGAACTTTGCCTTTATAGACATAATTAAGTTAAGGATCGTGAGGTTGCAGGAGGACCATGGATTATACAGGTGAGTCTAATGTAATTGTAAGATTCTTTACAAGAGGGAGGTTGGAGCAGGAGACAGATGTGAAAATGCCCCCTGCTGGTCCTGAAGATGGAGGCGTGAGACAAGGTGCTGAGGAATTCAGGAACCCTGTAGATACTGAAAAGGGCCAGGAAACAGATTATTTCCTGAAGCTTCCAGAGGACCCTGTCAACTGCCAGACTGCTAACACTTAGATTTTTGCCCAGTAAGTTTTGTTTGGGACTTCCAACCTCCAGAACGGTAAAACAATACATTTGTGTTGTTCAAATCATTACGTTTTTTGCAATTTTTTCACCGAAGTATTAGGAAATGCATGTGGGGTAGGCTGTTTACAGAGGGTACTTTCCTGTGGTCGTGGCAGTAGTGAATCCACCATAAGCTCAAAAGCACTGTAATAGCAATCAGCATTTCCTCTGAGAATACAGTGAGAATTTGAATTACCTAGTTTGGTCACATATGCAGCATTTTTTGATTTCCCATTGCGTTTAGGCCACCTTTGTGTTTTATAATAATGCCATTCCTGCAAATGTTACAAATTGGAATTAACAAAAGTTTCAGTTCACCCTCTCCACTTAGATACAAATTAATGAATGAAACAGAGACCAATCATATCAGTTTTAACTGCTTGGCCTTCAGCTTAGAGAAACTTTTCACTTTCTTGCTTCAGAAAGGTCATCACAATTCTATTTTAAAACCCTAAAGATCACAAAACATTTAAAATGCTTCTCTGAAATTTTTGAAAGCTCCCCAAACCCAGTAAGGTCAATAAAGAATCTTCATTTAGTTTTTGTTAAGCACCCACAGTCTGAAAAATAACATACCAGATAAAGAAAAAGAGACAAACACACTAAAGAAATTATGAGCACTTCTTTTAAAGAAAATAACCTTCACCTGTATGTCCTGGAAGGCAATAATTCTGATTGATCAGGAGTAATGACCACAAGCTGATTACAGCCAACAATTCATGGTGAAAAAGCCACACTAATCTCTGTTCCTGGTTAAATGTCAAGGTCTCTGATTAGACTACAGGAGTCAAAGATCTGAACAATTGTCTCATCATTTCAAGAGAAAGGTCAGTGCATTATGAAATGTACTTCAGTGATACCCTTGCAAATTTTGCGAAAATGATTTTTCTCATCCTCTATACATATGGCTAATCTCTGAATTATTTTTGATACTGATGATGACCACAGTTTTGTGCTACAGGTCATAGGAAATACAATAATGAATAAATCCCTTTTTCAAAGACATCACCACCTAGTGGAAAAAGAAATGTACACATATACATATATATGTATGTATATATGTGGATATATACATAAATATGTGTATAAATACATATGTGTGCTTAATTTATTCCCTCACAGTGCCTAGAACATTGCTTTATTTTGCCTTATTACAGAAGATCCTTAATACGTGGCTACATAGTTACACTATAAGATAGGATGTCTTAAAGATTAGTGTTGCAAACAGCTATATATTAAAAGTCTCCCTATATTTGAAGAAAAACTAGCTTGTATAATAGCTGTTTACTAAATTATAAAAACAAGTTTTCAAGTTACATAACTTGCCTAAGGTCAAAAATCTTCTGAGTTGAAACAAAAGCAAAGACACTTTTTAAAATTTAATGAACTTTTGGCTTGGCTTTAAAGGAATCTCTACTTAGATGTAGTGACAGGATTTTTCACCCCCTCCTCTGCATATCAGAGGAAAACCTGAATCCCAGGAATTAATTTGCGACTCATGGTATTCCTCCTCCAACAGGGAAAGCGACCATTAGAAGCTAATGTGCTTCTTTGTGCTCATGCCAGACCCCAAGTGCTGCTTCGCACTGTCCTGCAGACTCACCCGCAGAGCACAGCTTCGCTAATGGAGGAAATCTTCTTTCCTCAGTTTCAGTTTACATCCTGCTATCTTCAAGATCATAAAGAGATTTAAATATATAAGGCAAACAAGTTTGACTATCAATGCAAAATAAGAGAACTACAGTTACTGAAATTGTACTATGTTTAGGACTCCTGCTAAATGAGTAGAATTTTAGCTACTCTTAACACATAAACCAAACACAAAATATTACAGTGTCTGCTTCTTTTTTTTTTTTTTTTTTTGGTGGTGGGGATCGAACTCAGGGCCTTGTGCTCACAAGGCAAACACTCTAACCACTGAGCTAAATCCCCAGCCAATGGCTGTTTCTTTTTAAGACAATTTTTTATTTTTGTCCAAAAGTGTAGTGTACCACAGACAGGGTTAATTCTACAATAGGATGATGAGTTGATCTTTTCAATAAACTTTGTTTTCCTCCCTCATATACTTTTCTCCTAGCATTTCTGCTTCATCTTGAAGCTGATTTACCCAACACAAGATGGGCACAATCAAATGCCAGGACTATCTGTTTCTAATTTAAACCCATAGGGACAAAGAGAATCACTTTGGGATGTTCTCTCAGATCATAGAGTCCATTTATCTCCCAGAAGCTGCTCAGCAAATCTCTTTTCATGTCTCATTGGCCCAAATGAAATCATATAATTACTCTCAGACATGTACTTCAAGGATGGGTCTCTACTGATAAGCATAGGCCTAAGTCCTTAGACCCAACCCCAGGATCAGAGATAAAGCCAGTTACCTCCAAAACACTTATGCTTCTCAGGATTACAGGGAGTTACTAAGACAAAGGAACAGAATTAGTGAAAGAACCACAAGGACCATTGTACATATTTTCCTTTGATTTACTTCATGTATGTTGTTGAGTGTTGTTGGGTTTTCTCCCTACATTACTTTCTCCATTTCAGTTAGAGTAAGAGGGAAAAGACACAGTTGTGTAACATAAATACTAAATAAGCACATAGTATTTTTAACATCTATGACCATTAATGGTGATTGTCAACTTGATGGAATTAAGACATGTCTACCAGGTTAGTGAAGCACACTTCTGGGTATGTCTGAGTTGTTCATGCAGCATTATTTTGGGTGCTATCTCCAGTCACTTGCCCCTTTTTCTTCAGCATTTTTTCTCTCTGCTCAGCCTCCTAGCTACCTTGACTAGAGCAGTTTTCCTCCACCACATCCTTCTGCCATGATTCCTCTGCTTTAGAGCCAGCTGACCAGGGACTGAGACCCCTGAAACCAAGAGCCAATTAAATCTGTCTTCTTTTAAATTGTAACTTTTGGGTATTTTGTCCAGCAACAGGAAATTGTGTAACAACATCCAAGGGACATTTAATAGCATAAATAGCTAAAACATGACATGTAAGGAAACAAAAATGATGATTAAAAATTGTTTTTTCAAGGATTTCAAGTCTCAAACTTTAATTTAGAGAGTTTATAATTTTGCTTATGGGCTTTGTTTCCTTTCCACCCCCAAAAAGAATAATATATTTGGAAATACGTGCAGAACAGTTAAAATAAAAGCCATGCTAAATGGCCTTAAATTATCCATAGTTTTATATAGCAAGGAAAGAAAATTGCTTAGGATTGTTTAATCTATAAAAATGACATTGCAACTGGGTGCCATGCACCTGATAAGCAATTGCATGGAAAGGAGGAGTGCCTCAGAACAAGGCCTGAGTCATTGCCTAATTTGATGATTTGTGCAAGAAGAAGTCTCTAAAGAGGCTCAGAATGGACTGCCACCACTTCTCGGCCTTTTGGCTGAGAACAAGTATAGTATCAAAATGGCCATTGATAAAGTAAGAAGAAAACCAAAAGTATGTATACATCAGAAAATGAATAAAGAATATATTAAGAAGGGAAGAGAAACACTATTAAGCTTTGCTGAGATTCAAAATGAGGGGATAGAAGGGACCACTGGATTTGGTCACTAATAAACATGACAAGAGTGATGGTAAGGAAAGGGGGAAGAAAGTTCAGAGAGTTGAAAGAAAATGAAAAGGTAAGCTTGACACTGTGTGTGGCAAATTATTGTTGAGAAGATTTGAAAAGAAGCAAAGAAATGGTATGGTTGCTGGCACAAAATGTAAGAGATAATGTATTACAACATATATATAGACTAAGGACAATTGTACAGTAGAGAGAAATCATGGATACGGGATTTAAAAGACAAGTTTACAGCATGAGTTACTGAGAAGGCAATAATCCTTCATGTCTGGGTCCCTGTTCTGAAAAAATGTTGAGGTCCTTGTCCTCTGTACCATGTGGCTATTTGAAAACAACTGGCCTAGATTGATCCTATGCTAAATCAAGATCCCTGAAAAATGTGATTTTGTACAATTAATTTTCTATATCTAAGTTGATATTGAACTTTTTCTTTTTTACTCTACAACTCATACGAAGTAGTAAAATCTGGGAACAAAGGTACATCAAATACATTAACATTTTAAATGGATGCACATATAACTGGGGACTAGACATCTTGATTATGACCAAACCCACTACACTATCTAAACAGTCAATCTCTTCCTACCTATGCTTTCCCTCCAAATAAACAAGTTTATGCCCACAGTCCCTTTAGCCACTTTAATTCTCAAACATGACCTGGTTGGGACGATGGAATAGTCACCCTAACCAATAAACAAGTGAGGGGTAAACTCTTCCCAGAAAGGAAGATTAGTAGCTCATTTCCTGAATGAAAGTTGATTTATGCCATGAACCCATTAATTTTCCTCTGGGGCCCACTTTAACAGATGAAAAATAACACTACCTAGAAATGAGTAGAGACAGAAATGAAGCAGCAGCCTGAGTTTCCATAGTTTCCATTCTTTATGTGATAAGAATGCAGCAATTTTTTGTGAGTGAAGTGGACATCCAGAAGGTACTCAGTGTGCCCTCTCTGGTCCCCAGCAGTGAGGGTGTCCACAGAAGGGAAGAGAAGCACAGAGAACAGGGATGCAGCCCTGGAGTAGAGTCAGGGACGAGAAGGGGCTGGAGGAAATAGAGTCAGTGAATTTCCTGCTTCTAGAATATGAGATGAGTAGGGCCATATTGGGGCCTTCAAAGAGCCACCCACACTTGTGTTCTGGAAGAGAAACATCTGATACTTGCCAGATAGAGAACAGACATAGCGGCCTCTGTGTTATGCACATAAACATTCACAGCCATTAAAACGCATCAGACAATTTCAGGACTGCTGTTTGTTCCTGCAATGCCTCCTCCCACCATTATCAACAGAGCAGTCAGATCCAGGGGAAGGGTGGAGCAAAGTACTGCAATAAAAATGTGAGGTTCTTTGACCAGCACCGGGAAAAGAGAAGGTGGTGAAATTGAAGTTTTGAACTGGACAAGACCAGATTGTACTTTTTAATAACTGAAAGCGGCAGGAAAGTTATGGGATAGCTCAGGACATCATTAAGGATCAGCAAAAGGACAATCAATGAGGCCCGAGAGAAGAACATGATTGGAGAAAAATAAACCTATCTTAGGTTTCTAAACCAACACTTGAGATTGGCCAATAAATTTAATGCTTAAGAAGCTCACTGCTTTTTCTCCCCAACCTCCTCAATCATTTCATTATTGCAAGCTGCATTTTGGATTTTGAAAATTTGATGTATACATAAATTGTTTTGTGAGATTCTTTTTCTTAAATTGTGGTTTATTTGACTCATGAGATTTAAAGAGTGATTGAACTCTAAATATATAACTCCCTTTCTGGGGTATCATATATTCAAATGCCGATAGCAATAATATCCAACCTAGAAGACAGAAAAATAAAAGGCTGAGACATTAAGAATCTTCACTGCCATCTTGGCCCGCAGTGCACTAAATAAATACGGAGGTTTCAACTGTTATCCATTTGAATTCTCGGATACAGAAGGGCAAGTCAAGTAGGTAACTAGCTTGTATAGATCTCTCCAAGAAAAACTGAAATGATCAACTTCAGGCAGCTAATCTAGCCCTGGATCTAAACCCCTCAGGGAAATATTTATGTTTCACTAGTTTACTCAGAGAAACAGCTCTGGGGATCTGCAGACATCCTCTGTGATTTTGACTGAGGCAAACACTGATGCCAGTGCTGAAGCTTGTGATTTAATCATAGAAGCAATTCAGCCTTTAGCAATCCTATCTGCTAAGAAATCAATAGCTACATTTTAAGTTCTATTAAAGGGTTTTTTTTTAACTTCTCCACTTGACCAAGATATTAATTTGTATATGTTCTATTGTCTCTCTTTCTGGTTGGTACCTCGAAATGCTGAAAGAATAATTTCAATGATGCAGGTTGAAATATTTTTCCTAAGGAATTTCTTCTGTCACCATCATCATCATCATCATTTTAATTATTTATCAATTCACATACCATTTTTTAAACACTGGAGTGCTTTAAATAATAGTCCAGAACACACAAAAATAACATTTTACATCAGCCTCTTAAACATAGTCTTCCAATCAGTTGGAGGTGGCACAAAACAGCCAAAGGGATACAAAAAAAAAAAGCAACAAAGGAATAAAAAAAAAAAATCTCTAATTAAAGAGGTAGAGAAATAGGTCAACTAAAATTCACTCCCTAGAGAAAATCGTGGTCCATCACAATGCCAAATGTTTGTCATATCCACTGAGGTTGCACAACAGTTCACACACGATGGAGATCTTCGCAATATAGTACCTATATTCAGGCTGCTGTTTTCCATAAAGAAAAACATGGCTTCCTGCCCGTATGTGTGTAGTATTACTTACCTTGAGACATTTCATTCTCCATTATATTTATAGCCAAATTAGATTAACATTTGGATTTGGAGATTTGTATTCTGTAGATTTGGATTCCATTGTATCATGGGGTACACTGAACAACTGGAGCATACTGAAGTAGGCATTAAATGAGGAGCCAGAAACTATGAATGTCTTTCTGGGGATTAACCATTTGTGTATTCCTAATCAGCCACTTAAGCATTCTATATCTCATTTCCTCATATAAAAATTTAAGGTCCTGGAAATAATGATTTTCTCACCTGAAAATTTCAGTGTTAAAATGTTAAGTTTATTGGATGCCCATACATTTCATACCTTATTAGAGCTAAGCATTCTCTTTGCAACGGGAGCTGTGTAAACAGCTCAATACTCACTCGATTTCTCTCTAGTTACCAATATTCATAATTGCATCTTCCAGAAAATATGTTTCATTATATTACAAGTTCACACTGACTTATTAGAGGAAACTGAGAGGCCAATGGTGGTATCAATTTGATGTCTGGACTTTGGAGATAGTGACCAACACTGCTTTACACACAAGGTCTTATAATTCATTTATCTTTACTAAATTCAAGACTGAAAAGATCATTAAAAGTTTTTAATTTTAGCAGAGACCTTAACTGATTAGATCATGTTTATATGAGGTTTTGTAGTCATCTGTGTATCACTACCTACAAAGTAAGGACCATGTCTTCTTTCTATGTATGACCTATTTTAATAAAAAAGAAATTTATATTCATCCACAAATATTTATTGAGCTTTTACTGTGTGTTAGCCACTGTACTAATGATTGAGGATATAGCAGTGAAAAATACATCTTTTCAAAAAAAAAACTTATCTAAATATGACAGAAATAGATAAAAACTAAGAAGTTTCATATGCTTAAATTAGGAGCATCCTTAGAAGAGTAATTCCCATCTCTTGGTCAATTTTGCTTTCTATATAATTAAGGATAAAAGGAACACATACATTTAAAATTTAGAAGAACGAGAAAAAATATTAAAGTAGAATTAACTTTCTTCTACAAGAGCTGAGCTCTTGCTACAATACACTGAGGGTATTTGGTCAGTAGACTTGGACACAGATTGATAATTGAATCACTGAACACTTACTCTGACATCATTGTATTTGCTCATTTGTTAAAGGTCAAGTAAGGTCAATTTCAAAATATGTTCTTATTTTCTACTGCTTTATTTTGATGAGATTTTCCCTTATTTATTCAAATGATGGATCATTTAAGTGAAAGTTTAGAAAACATAAGTTGCAGTGTTTTCCTTGAATTGTTTGAAACTTACCATTTCATAAACCTGCAACTTAAATCTCTATTCTTAATTATTGTTCACTCTTGATTTAGTCTTACAGTAGAATAATATAATCAGGAAGGCTTTATACAACTGAAGAAAGATATATTGACTGTGCTCCTTTTGGTTTTTAACTCTAAGAAAATACATTTCTGAACTTTTATGTGTATTTTTAAACTATGACTGCTTGTGTTGGACACTGAGCTCATGGCTAGAAACACGATATCTTAAATACGGCCCTTACCCTTCTCAGGGTCACAGTTAATATGAAGAAACAAAAGACAACAGGTAAGATGAAAACTGACTAATCTGTGCTCCAAGTGATACAGGATCAAAGCTGGAAATTGGGTCATTCCTGAATAAAGAAGTTCAAAAACCTTCTCAAATGGGAGACATTTCCCTCGTCCCATAAAAGATGAGTATAAATTAAACAGGTAGGGAAGAAGTGGACATCAATATAAGCCAATTCATAAAGATTTAGAAATGTATAGGTAATTCAAAATGGCCCAGAACAGTTAGAGATTAAACTTTCAGTGAATGCTAACATTAATGATTCTATTATTTTATGAATATTATACATATCACCTTTTAAGACTTTAGAATAATATACGTAGACTTCTATACTGTTATTAAAGTATATAATCATGATTTATTCATTCAACTTTATTTTCTTTTTATTTTGATGTTTCTTTTTCCAAATTCTTGCTCTTCTACCCAAAATTTTGAATCTATAACTACTAATGAGATGACGATAAATACATACGTCTGCATCAAAGTTATCAATCTGTTCTCTGTGATAATGTTTTATTACATTCAAAATTTAGAGGAAGAGCCTTTCAGGTAAAAATGTTTATTATCTTTAACATAAACATTTATATTTTTGACTCAATTCATGTTTATTTTCTGCTATCTAAATAAAAAATCTGTATTAGTTTATTTCCTTCATTGATATTCCCTATCACTTATACAGGAGAAGTAAAATGAAATGAAAGAGAAACATGAGGAGCAGAATTGAAAACAAGTTCTTATGACTGAAAAGAAGAGTTTTATTTCAATTTTAATAGCTCTCTAAAGCTTCCAAAAAATTTCCTCAATCTATTTCCTCAGACAGATCAAGGAGGCATTATAAGAAACCTACAGCAGAAAGAAAATGTTAAGGAAACATCACAGATATAAAACAGATTTTTTCCATGAGCAAATCGTTTCTAGGACATATTTTTTATAAATATCCAGCACTATAGCCTGTGCAGGTGTTCTTGACAAATAACTCAGACACAGAAAGTTTAGAAAATTAAAAATCTGATTTTTGATATCTCTTTTCCATGCAAGTGAATTTTAAATTTAAATTAAAATGCTGATGAAGTGTATATACTTAATTCTTGCTTCTGTCATTTGAAAATGGAGAATTTAAATGTCAATACAAATGATTTTAAAATATGCAATGCTTTGGAAATCGTAAATTCTAAAGTTTTTTAATGCAAAAAGATGCCAGCAGTTTTAAAGATTCTAAGAGACATCATTTGCTCTTATTTCTGCTACACGGTTTTAGGATAACCACTTTAAGTAGCTAGAGACCAGTATTCTAAATTGAATTTCTCAGAGACAGATTTTTAAAAAACATAATAACAACAAATTTATTACTAAAGAGAAAGGATTTATTCCCCAAGTTTCTTTGCGAAAGTCAATCATGCCTGCAGAGAAATTTGATTAATGGCGCATGATCTACAGATGTTATGGCAGCATTGTGAGTGAGAATGTTAATTATCTAACTTTTTAGCAGAAAGATAAGAGTTTAACCTTTAGAAAAAGAAAGACAGAACTAAATAACTCATGGGAATTAGTAATGGGGGAGTGAGCTTTTTATATTCACGATGGCAACTGAAATCTCTCCCAGGTGACAACTGACAGAAACACATGAACATTGGTTTTTACTGAGCCTGACACATGAAGTGTTGGCAGCCTCTTCGGCATCATCCTAAATAAGACTTTCTGTCTCTAAAGTGGTGAGAACACCGGTGTGCACACCACAGACGCTTTATTACTAGGGGTTTACTTGAAGACAATAGAACCTCTAATAACAACTCGGGAATTAGCAACCCACTAAAGCTCTAAAATGTGGGCTGTGGAATCATAGACATCCATAATCTAATGCATGTTATTTGAAGGCTTTTCTGCCATTGTGTGCTCTTTTTTTTGGAGGGGGGTATATACTTGTTTTGTTTTGTTTTTGTTTTTAAGAAAACTTCACTGAAATGTATATGTACAAGCAATGCTCGAATTCCCCTTTCTGCCTCAAGTCAAAGTTAATGTAACACAAAGAATTGCAAGAGTCATTTAGCTTAATTATGTGAATGATGAAAGGCAGAAAAGACATTTTAGCAATATATGATGCTTCCCATGACACTTAGACATATTAGGTGCTAGTCTTTTTGAATCACAACTGGCAAGTGCAACAGCTTAAGACCTTCAGACACCGGCTTCCTTGAGAGCATTTTCTTGGTATTCTTTAAGGAACTGTCTTTTTCCACTTATTTAATTTTGGCATTTTTTAAACATATTGCCCTCAATTGTTTTCTTTCTTGTCCTACATGTTGGGAAAGTAATCTGATTCTTGCCAAGCTTTCACCTCCCACAGATACCTTGATGACTTCCGAGCCAGTACCTGTACTTAAGCCCTATCGTCTGTGTCTCAAGAGAGCATAATCAATTTCCTACTGTGTATAGCTAGTATGAATACCAGTCCATAAAATCACACGTTCATAAAAAATAAACTTACTTTACTTTTCAATAACTGAACTTAATTTATATTTTAAAATAATGACAACTTAATTTCAATCAACTGAGGAAGCAATCTACCTTCTCCCCCAGTTGCTTTTACATTCCAAGGATATGATAGGGTGGAAGGACACTCTGTTTACACGTTCGTTTGCTGAGACGTGGCTGTTCCCAATCTGTATTTCAGTCATCGGCACTGTAGCCTCCTCTTCCTTGACTTCATTAAGAATACAAGAGGCACCAGTCTACATTCCCACCAACAGTGGAGAAGGGTTCCTTTTTCTCCACAGCCCCTCCAGCATTTGTTATTGGCTGATTGGTTGATAATAGCCATTCTTTCTGGAGTGAGGTGGAATCTCAGGTTTTAATTTGCACCTCTCGAATGACCGGGATGTTGAACATTTTTTCATGTGTCTATCTGCTGTTTCTACTTTTTCATCTGAGAAGTGTCTATCATTTCAATTGCTCACTTTTGGATTGGGTCTTTAAATGTGGGGGGACTGATTTTTTTTGAGTTCTTTATATATTCGAGATATTAGTCCTTTGTCAGAAGAATAGCTGGCAAAAAAAAAAAAATGCATTTAACTCTACAATAGGAAAAGCTTGACCATAATGATCTAGTGAGTCTTCTCACCAAAAAAAAAAGAAAAAAAGCAAGAATTTTGCCTGTAGATCTTAGAAGTGTTTAGTTACTTGAAGGATGCATAAAAAGTATCAATACAGGAGTAACCTGTATTGATACCAGTGAAGACAGCTATGGAAAATAGCTTTAGATATATAGATTTTGTTTTCATTTAAATCTTTAATACTTGTTCAATAAAACCAAGTACTGGCTAGGGTTTGGAACAAATAGAACACATTATTTCTGTTGATAGAATTGTAAATTGGTACAATTACTTGGGAAATGGTTTGAAATAATTACAAAAACCTGAAAATGTATGTGGTGTGCAGCCTTCTAGTTCTACTCATGGGCTGATGTTCTCAGGAAATTCTTGAATATATGTG
>PVJO010017822.1:0-38128 GCA_004026905.1 Hystrix cristata | reverse complement strand
GTCTGATTTATTTCACTTAAGAGTATGTTCTCAAGGAACATCCATTTATATATGAATGACTCTAGTTTGTCCTTTTTTATGGCAGTGTAGTACTCCATTGTGTAGAAAAACCACATCTTCTTCAGCCATTCATTGGTTGTTGGGCATTTAGGTTGTTTCCAAGACTTAGCTATTACAAATTGTGTTGCTATGAACATGGTGGTGCATACGTCCTTGTGGTATGACGATTTTAATTCTTCCGGGAAGATCCCCAGTAGGGGAATAGCTGGGTCAAATGGAACCTCCAGTTGTAGTTTTTTGAGGAATCTCCATATTGATTTCCACAGTGGTTGGACCAGTCTACATTCCCACCAACAGTGGAGGAATGTTCCTTTTTAAGTGGTATTTTCTTTTTAAGAAACTAGATGAAGTTTCTTGTTTTTATTTTTTACATATGATTTTAAAAATATATCTGGATTAGTTTTCAGTTTACCACATAGCAACTAAGGCAAGATATGAAGCTGTTAAAAAAATTTTTGGTTTAATTTTGTCCCGTATACTTCTAACTGAGGTCAGGTCACTGTGTAGGAGATACACAGAAAACCTTAAGCTAAAGTAAAATCCATTTTGCCATATCCGAAGAAGGCAAAAATCTTTCCTAGTAACAGAATTTTAAGACATTATAAAACTTCAAAATAATCTAGGATTCAATTTCACCCAGAGTACTTCATTACTGGATAAAATCTTGGAGCTATTTTAACAAATTATTTCTGAAATTTAACTAATTATGAAAACATCCAGCTTTTGCACAGCAAAAGAAACCACCAACAGAGTGAAGAGACAACCTGTAGAATGGGAAATTTTTACCAGCTATTCCTCAGAGGACTAACATCTAAAGTATATGCAGAACTCGAAAAAAAAAAAATCAGATTCCCCCCCAATTTAAAGACCAATCCAAAAATGGGCATTTGAAACAAACAGATGCTTCTCACTCCTGAAAGAATGGCTACCAAGAAATCAACCAATAACAAGGCTCACAAGGCTGTGGGGAAAAAGGAACCTTCCTGCACTCTTGGTGGGAGTGTAAATCAGTACAACCACTGTGAAAATCATCATGGAGATTCCTCAAAAAAACGAAAACTAGAGGTTCCATTTGACTCAGTTATTCCCCTTCTAGGTATCTTTCCAAAAGAGTTAAAGCATCATACCACAGTAATATGTGTACACGTATGTTTATAGCAGTACAATTTGTAATAGCTAAATTTTGGTAACAACCCATATGCCCATCAACAGATGAATGGATAAAGAAAATGTGGTTTTTATATACAGTGGAGTAGTACTTTGCCATAAATAAGGATAAACTTCAGATATTTTTAGGTAATTGAGTGCAACTTGAGAACATAATTTTGAGTGAAATAAATCAGACACACATGTTTAAATACTGCATTATTTCTCTTTGTGAGAAACACAAAGGGTAAATAAGAATCAAAATGGAGGATAGACACTGGGAAGTAGGAAAAAAATGTTCAGATGAGAACAGGAACAAGAGAGTAGGCAAAGGAAAGGGAAGAAAGGTAATGGGGATAAAAAAAAGAATGGAATGAAAATAGAAACAAAGTTTGGTAAATGGAGAGGGGAAGAAGGACTGAAGGGAAGGGAGAAATATGGGGAAAAAAAGAATTAAGATATTATGTACAGGTACAAATTCCCTATGATGAAGGCGACCATTATGTATATCAATAATGTACCAATATAGTTAGTTTTTTAAAATGACAGCATAATTTTGAAGGAGCTCATGAGAGACCAGTATTTCACAAGTCCTACAATGGGTTATGGGGTGGGGTGCTTTAAAAAGTGCTAATGATTGTGCTTGGGTCACCCTGCTCCAAAGGTTCTTATATTATGGACTCGGCATAGAGTTACAAGGTCAGAATGTTTTTTAAAATTCCTAGTAATAATATGCAATCACAGTTAAAAATTATAGTATTCGAGCACTGGATCAGAAATAGGGAAAGCAGGCAATATTTTTGGCAAAAGTATTCAGGTGATTTTTAGGACCAAGAAAGATGAGTAAATACTGATGTAGCCTAATACCCTCCTTTTTTTTGAACAAGAAATTGTGAGTTGATTTGTTCAAGAACGCAGTAATCTGTTAAATTCTGATTAAAGTCTTTATTGTGACATTCAGAACTTAGTTCTTAAAAAAAAAGACAAAAATGATCTCTGTCAAAATCTGGAATGTGCCTTATATACTATTTCTAAATCAGATGAAGACATTCACAAACGTGCAGCTTTGCCCATATGGAAGAAATCTGCATGCATTAAACTGTGACATTAAGAATGGTCATGGGAAGCATAGTTTTTAATCTGCAGAAGATGAGGCACTCATAGAATTAGTGTTTCTTGGTCCAATAATGTGTACTTAATAAACTGCCATAATCTACTTGTAAATATTAGCCATAATATCAGCTTGTAACACATTCTACTAGAAGCACCTACACTTGGATTTCTGTGTGACTTTCAAGATTTTCATGTCAAAAATTTAAAATGTGATATCAACTTCCTGGAAAAATATAGCAAACTGAAACCATGTCATACAACCTCCCTTTCCCACAGCTAATATAAACAATCACAATGCAACAAAGGTCAAAGCTAAAAACAAAACAAAAATTCACTGTCAGGACCTAAAGAAGGAAACAAGCTCAAACTCCTGCCATAATGTTTGCAAAATAGCAGCCAAGGAATGAAAGAGAAGAAAGTATTACAACCCCTCTTCCTTCAAATAACACAAAGAATGAGGATAATTAGTCTAAATCTTGAGGGCAAGTCACTAATTATCCCTGGAGAGATAAGTTTAAATTTAGCTTACAAAATCAGGGAAAACATATTGGAATCAAAGTTCCCACTTTCCAACATACCATTTCATTAATAAACAAAACAAAACAACAACAAAACAGAACCTGGAAAGATCCAGCCATTGTGATTTCTACCAGATGAGAGGAAGTGAGATAGCAAAGACAAAATAATCATTACCACAGAATCCACTATCCCCAGCACTAAGCAGGAGAAGAGAATCAACAAGCAATGTCAAAAACGTGGATTGTCAGGGAGGATAAAGTGGGGTTGAAGCCCCTTACAACCAAGATGGACAGGAGGAACCAACACTTGCGAATGACAGGGGAAGGGGGGAACTAAGCATGATTTTCTGACAGCAAAGGCATCACCAGGTACTACCAAAGATGGAGTGATGGAATACAAAGGTTAGAAAATGCAGAGGTCCAATTCATCAAAGTGGCACAAATCCCAGCTGAGGTTTTGTTTCCTCCTGTGGGTTCATAACATGAAATACCTGACTCTCAAGAGCTGGGGAAAGCAAGCAATGTTAGATACCATTTGTAGGGAGAGAAGGAAAATTCTACTGACATCTAGTTAGTACAAACAGAAGTTCCGGACAGACTTACCTATTTGAAGTAAGAAGACAAAGCGGACAAACTGAAACTATGTAATACATCATAATTAGTTTTCATAAGAAACATGTTCCATTCCAGGAAAAATATCAAGAGATAAAAGAAACTTACGAAGATTTCTTTGCAATACAGAGCATCTGTTAAGAACTTCACAAGAAAATGAATTCTGTAATAAAAGGATTGAACAAAACCTAGATGACAAAACAAAACAGTAAAATGAAAGAGAAACTTCTGAGCTAAAGAAACAAACTGAAGGCAAATAAAAACCTCACATAAAACCACAGCATGGCAAAAACAACATAACAGAAATAGCTAAAAATGTGTTAGTGACAAAAATCAAAACAAAGAGGAGACAGCAGATCAAAAATAACAAAAAAAACCCTTATAGAACATAAAATTAAGTGGAAACTTAATGTAAAAGAAAATTTCCATAAATTTAAGAAAAATACCATTCTAGATCAAATGACCACATCATGTTCACTAAAACTTGCACAAAGAACAAATTATATACATAATTATAAACTTACAATTATTAAGACACTGAGGGAAAAAACAGCAAATTACTTAGGAGAAAAAAACCAGGATAGATTGAGAATTCTTCAGAGAATATTCAATGCCAGAAAATTATTGGGATTACACCTTTAGAAATATGAGGAGAAAAGTGAACACCTTCAAAACTAAGCCTACCCAACTTGGAATTCAAGTATCAGGCAATAATAGGTGAACATTCACATGGGAAAGCACTCATGAGCACATGCCAGAAAAACTATGATGATGAAATCTGATCAATGAAGAGATGTGAAAAAAAGGAATAATAAAGGATATGATACTTCTATTATGGTAGGGAGGTAACAGAAATTGTATACTGCAATGTTGATAAATCAAGAAATGATGACCTATGTTGATTATCAGATTTTATGGTTTTAAACAAAACACCCAGGAAATTTAAAATGAAATTTTTATAATATTAAAAGTGAGTCTAAAATAATAAACATGTCTAAATATTTTGCACTAATTTCATAAAGACAAAAGTTTCCAAAATAAAAAACAGGCAGGCACAAGTAAGAAGCTTTGTCAACATATATTTAGTTTCGATTCATTGAGAGGAAGTCCCTAGTATGACATAAGCCAATAAAAATATATTCCTGCTACTTTTCTAGTCGTATTTTCTGGTTTCCTGGCCATCCACTCCTTGTGAAACTTAAGACTGTTTATGCAGACAATAATTAATGACATCTCTTTGTTCAAGTTCCAAAATAAAAGCCCCCCCCCAAAGCAGGCACGATGTTTGGGAAATGTCTCTGTTTCCCCAGTTGCAACTGAATACAGGTTGAACTCCAACAGAAGATCAAGAAAGCATAAGGGATTATCAGTTACTATTGACTGTAATATATGTATTATTAAAATACTTCTTTAGAGACATATGGCCAGAGGCATTGATCTCGAAACTTAAATCAACTTGCACAAAAAAGGAAAAACATCACTTTCATTACCAAATTTTTAAGAGCTTCACTGACATAAAACTGACACAAAACAACACATTTGTAAAATATTAAATATTAGTTTGAATTATGTAGAATTATGTAAAAAGAAATCCTAATATATGCATTCTGTATTTGGATTCTTTCATTCATCATAAACATTCTAAAGTTCATCCATTATTGCACACAATTACCATTTCATCAGTAATTCATTGTTTTATGAATGGAATTAGTCACAGAATTACAAATGGCCAATAAATACATGAAGAAATGTTCAACATCGCTAACCATTAAAGAAATGGAAATTAAAACAACACTGAAATTTCATCTTACCCTAGAAGAATGGCCATTACCAAGAAATCAAATAAAAAACACTAGTGAGGCTGGGAGAAAAAGGAAACTTTCTACAGTGTTGGTGGCACTGTAAACTAGTACGACCACTACAGAAATCAGTGTGGAGATTCCTCAAAAATATAAAACTTGGGGTTGTGGATTCAGTTCAGTGATAGAGTGCTTACCTACCAAGTGCAAGGCCCTGAGTTTGATCCCCAGCACCAGCCCCTGCCAAAATATCTAAAGCGTGAAATTCCATTTGACCTAGCTATTCCCCTTTTAAGTACCTTCCCAAAAGAGTTAAAGCCAGCATATTACAGTGATACGGGCATACCCATGTTTATAGCAGCACAATTTGTAATAGCTAAATCTTGGAAGCAAGCTATACGTGAATCAACAGATGGATGGGTAAAGAAAATGTGGTATTTATACATAATAGAATACAGTACTACTCTGCCATAAATAAACTTGACTCCTCTGTAGGAAAATGGATGCACCTTGAGACCTTAATGTTAAGTGAAAGAAATCAAACAAGCTTAAATACTTTGTTGTTTCTGTATGAGAAACCCAAATTGTAAATAAAAGATAGACAATATGAAGAAGTGAGATAGATTTTTTGTAAATGAGAAGAGGATCAAGAGATGGAGGGAGGGGGGAAGGAGAGGAAAAGGGGAAGAAAAAAGGAATTTGGATGCGTTGTGTACACATACCAACTCCACCCAAGGATTGTAAACATTATATACTAGAAACATATACTAATAAAAGGTGAAACCATAATAAAACATAGAAAAAATTATTTCATTGTATAAATATGTGATTTACTTATCCACTCACCTGGTGATGGACATTTGAGTTGTTTACAGAGTTTGAGGCTATCGCAGATAAAGCTGCTCTAAGACGTGGAGTACAACTTTTTGTATGAACACATGGTTTCATTTAACTAGTGCAAATGGGATGGCAGTGGCCAAATCACTGTTGCAGGTGAACATATGGGTTTGGGTTTTGTTTTGTTTTGTTTTTAGCAGTCTGGAAATTGAACCCACTTGCTCACACATGCTAGGGAAGAGCTATATTGCCACACATCCCCAGAAGTGTGTTTTTTTTTTTATTTTTGAGACTATGTCTCACTAAGTTGCTGAAACTGATTTTGAACTTGTGATACTTCTGCCTCAGCCTACCAAGTAGTTAGGAGGACAAGCAGGTACCACTGCCCTGGCTATGTGTTTAGCTTTTTAGAAACTGACAAAACTGTTTTACCAAGTAGTTGTATTACTTAAATTCTTATCAGGAATGATACAGGTGTTGTGATATTTTATTGTGGTTTTATATGCATTTTCCTGATGACTAATGATGTTCAACATATTTTTATGTGCTTATTTGCCATTCACTTATTTGGTGAAACTTTTGCACAAATATTGGCCTGTTTTTAATTGGGTGGTTTTTTTTAGTTATTAAGATTTGCTATTTCTTTGTAGCAAATATATTCTGAGCACAAATATATAACTTAAAAATATTTTCACCAGTTTATGGTTTGATTTTTTTTATACTCTTAGTCATATCTTTCAAAGATCAGAGATATTTCATTTTGATGAAATATAATTTACCAATCTTTTAATAGGCCATGCTTTTGGTGTAGTATATAATACTTATTCCAAGGTCATAAAGGTCTGTTTGCTTCTAAGAGTTTCATGGCTTTATTTTATACTTAGATGAATGATCTACTTTGTCTTAATTTTAGTATTTGATGAGTCCAGGTTAATTTTTTCGAATGTAAATATCTAATTGTTTTTGTACCACTTGTTGAAAAAAATGGTTTGATTTGGCTCTTGATTTCAGATGTTTCTGTCTATGGCTGGCTGAACCCACGGCAGGCACATATGGTGGAAGGGCGTGATGGAGGAAAGCTGCTATTTCATGGTGGCTGGGAATAAGAGCACAGGGGGCAACACCTGAGAGGAAAGGGGCAGAGAGCAGGCAGGGTCCGCAAGGTCATGTGCTCATGACCCACCCAGACACACCCGTAAGTGTGCTTTACTAATCTCCTGAGCAGTTTCAAGCCAGTCAAGTTCACAATCGAGATTTACCATCACACATATGTAACACTGATCTTTGGGCTCTCTATGTAGCCTGATGACAAATCTTGCAAACAGTGTAAATCCCTCAAATTTGTTTTCAAATTTGCTTTGGCTACTGTAGGTCTTCTGAGTTTTCATATTACATCAATTTCTACAAAATTGACCTATGATTTCATCGGGACTGTGTCGAGTCAGATGGTCAATTTGCGAAGAACCTACATCCCACAATATCAAGTCATCTAACCAATGCACAGGGTATGTTTCTCCATTATCAGGTCTTCATTAATTTTGCTTACCAACGATTTGTAGCTTTCAGTACACAAGACCAGCTCATCTTTTATCAGAATTATCTCCAAGAATGTCACACTATCACTCTATGTTTTATTTTGCTGTCTTATTGCCCTACTCTTAGAAGCATGATGAAAAGCCTGAAGGAAGTAGTAAAAGCTACCACCCTTGCGCTGTTACTGGTGCCAACGTGAAAGCACTCAGCTGTTTACCGTGAAGTGGGATGTTAGTTACAGATCTTCTGAAATACTTTTCATCATTCTGAGGAAGCTCTCTTCCATTTTCTAGTTCACTGACAAGCTAGAGAAAGAACTTCAGATTTTTCAAATGCTTCTTGCGCATCTATTTAGAAGACCATATGAGTACTTTAATTTGATATGAATTACGTTGATTTTTAATGTGCTAGGATAAATTGTGACATATTACCATTTTAGTATATTATTGTTGATACACTTAGACAAATTTTTGTTCAGAAATGTTGCATTGTGAGCAACATTTGCCTTTTCCTTTTTTTTTTTTTTTTTTTTTTTTTTTTGGTGCTTTTGGTGCTGGGGATCGAACTTGGGTCCTTGTGCTTGCAAGCCTTTTCCTCTTGAAGCAGTTTTTTCTGGTTTTGGTAAGGCTCGTCTGGATTTATAGAATGAATTGGGGCATTTTAAATTCTGTCCAGTTTCCTAGGAAAGTCTCCATAAAATTGGTATTAAATTTCAAATAGATCAGGGAGATCTGTTTTCTGTCTTTACTGACTTTAAATCTATTTCTGTCAAGAATGGGATAGTAATTGTAATTTATCTCTTCTTCCTTGTGGCTCAATTAGTTTTTACTTCATCGATTTTGAAGGTAGGTTATTAAATTTGTGAACATTTAGATTTGTTATATCCTCTTTATTAACTTACATTGTTTTATTATAATGAAATTACTTTCTTGATGCCTGATATTCTTTGGTACGAAGTCTGCTTTATCTGATATTAATGTGGCCACTGGCTTTCTTTTCATTACTATTGGTTAGTTACTCTTTCAATTTTTAGAATTTTAATCTTATTAGGTAGGGTCTTTTATTTGAAATAGGTTACTTATAGGCACAATATAAGTGGATTAGTTTATACTATATAATCTTTTTTAACTGGAGTGTTGAGGCCTTTTACATTTAATGTCGTTATTGATATGGCTAGGTTTAAATCTACCAAATTCTATTTGTTTTTTAATTGCGCATTTATTATTTCTTCTCTGTATCTTCTTTTGCTACTTTCTTTCAATTAGTTTTTACTATTGTTTTATCACATTTTTGGCTTATGTGCTATAGTTCAGTATTATTTAGTGAGGGTTTTTTAGGATTTAGCATACACATCTTTCAACTTAACCAAAGTCTCACTTCGGGTAGTATTACACTGCTTGACAAATACTATAAGAGCCTCTAGCATTTGTGTTGTTTTAAAAATTTATTTTACCACCACTTCTTTTATAAATCCCACAGAACACTGTAATTGTTTTTCATGTCAAAAATCAATTTCTTAAGATTTAAATACAAAGAATAAAATATATATTTACCTACATAGTTATATTTTTGGTGCCCTTCGTTCTTTTATATATTCATATTTGTATCTGATTATATTTGTCTTCTGCCTGAAAGACTACCTTTAAAATTTCTTACAGTGCATGCTGCTTGTGATAAACAATTTATGTTCGAAAATGGCTTTCTTTTGCCTTCATCTCTGAAAAACATTTTCCTGCTATAGAAGTCTAGACAGAGTTTTTTCTTTTGATTTCAGCACTATAAATATAATGCTACAGTCTTTTCACTTGCAGTGTTTCCAACCACGAGTTTTGTGGCATCCTCATCTCTTTTCCCTCTGTACACACTGTCTTTTCTTCTGTGGATGTTAAGATTTTCTCTGTTTATCTGGAGCAATTTTTATTGATGGCCTTTTTATACAGTAATCTTAATATTTCTTTTGTTTGTGGTTCATTGGTCTCCTTGGTTCTGTCAACTTTTAACATCCATCAAATTTGGGAATTTTCTATTAACTCATCAAATGTATTTTTGTGCCATCTACTGCTTTTGAGAACTCAAATTATGTGTATTTAATATGCTGGAAGTTGTCACAAATCTCGATGTTCTCCTACATTTCAAACTTTTTTTCTCTGTACTTCATTTGAATAATTTTTATTGCTCTGTCTTTAGGTTCACTATCTTTTCATCTACAATGTCTAATTTGCTATGCATCTCATCCAGAGAATTTTCACTTCAGATATTGTAGTTTTCTTGTCTAGAGGTTCAATTTGGTCTCCACATCTCTAAAATTTTGAATCTTTCCTCTAGCTTTAGAGACATACTAACTATACCTTTCTAATAGTTATTTTAGTCTTCTAGTCTGTTAATATTTGTATCACTTCTGGCTTGGTTTTGATTAATTTTTTATTGTGATTATATTCTGCATTTTATAGGAATCCTTCGTTGTTACTAATTGACTAAATGCTGAACACTGAGTTTTATCTTACTGGGTACTAGGAATTTTTGCACTTTTAGGAATAATCTTAAACTTTTCTCTTGGATGTTTGATTCCTTTGACTATTGCCTTCAGAATTTATTAACCAGGAACAGAGTAGCATTTAATCTATGGCTAATTAATCTTTGTTATTAAGGCAGGACTTTTCTGAATATTCAAACTAAGATCCCATAAACTATGTGATTCTCCATTTTGGCTTGAAGAAGAAAGCAGCATTTCCAGACTTGCATGTATTCGGAATATTGTTCCTTCGAATCCTTTTTTGTAGTTTCTTCTCCAGCCTCAGGTCAATGCCTCATCATGAGCAAGCGTTGAGTATGCTGCAGAGCATTTGGAAGACACCCTCTGTATACACTTGGCTCTTGGGGTACATCTGAGCCACCCCCTGAATTTTGCCCTAAGAACTCCAATCATCATGGCCTTGCTGCAATCTCAGCTCCCTCTCCTTAATGGAGAGAATCAGCTAGGCTGTGTCTGGCTTCTCTCCCACTGTAGCGCAGGCTGGAAAAACTCCAGCAGCAAACTGAGAGAATCGAATGGTTTACACCGTGTGCTTCCTTTCTCTCAAGGATCTGTTTTGTTGTTTGGTATTCAATATTTTTAAAATTGTTGTTACATATATTTTGTTTGGTTTTCTTGTCTTTTCACACACGAGAGTTAATCTGATTTCTGTTCATCCATCTTAGCTGGTAATGGAAGTCCAATTTGTTCTAAGCATTATGAATACTGAATATTTTAAATCACACATTAAAAGAAACTCTGCATTATGAATTTAGAAGTATAATTTGAAATCTACATACCAAAAAGATTTGACTATGCCGAATAACAAAATAATTCAAACCAGCAAGCTACCTGTTCATTCAGTGAGCATCATGTACAGAGAATATTTTACTTTTGCAACATCGTGATTCATTCTGGGTTCTGAGGTTATACCTTCTGTGTTCAAAACCTGTTCTCTTCACTTATTAGCTGAATAAAGTAAAGCAAACTGCTGTATTTCCTTGGAGAAATACAGCACTTTCATATTTGTAATATGATGCTAAAAATCCTATCTTTGAGTTTCTTTAAAAATTAATTCCTCTAAGGCATTTGTCATAGTAAATATTCAGTTATTTCTTTTCACTATTACATAAATTTCCATCTCACATTTATGTTAATAATCTAATTTATGCCACACAAGTCATAATATCAGAGAATACATTATACAAACTTCTATCTATTGCTAGGCTCCAGCTGACACAAACAAGGACTGTTGAGTGGTCTTTGCTTTCAGTCTTTCCAACCTCCCTTCTGTCCTGTCACTCCAGATTAACTTCTGCAGAGAACTACTATTCTCAAGTCCAGGGGTTATTCATAGTGCCTCTTCTGAAGGGGAGCTCTTGACTCTGGAATTCCAGACCTTGTATATTAAGAACCAAGTTTATTTTTCCACCTTGTCCTTGTCTCTTTTAACTAACTGTGTATAAGAAACACACTAGATTTTACCACGATGTATCATGTACAGGTACAAAATAACCATGTTGATTATGATCATTATGTATACAATGTACCAATACATGCTCTTGGTAAAAATTAAAAATTAAAAAAAAAGAAACACACTAGATAAATGAGCCACTATGAACATTCAAGAACCGTTATTATTTCTCCACATTTTTTCATCTTATTTCTGATCACTGTAATCACTATGTGTATGCAGTCGCAAACATGGTGTGACTTCCTCTAAGCTTCAGTGTGGAATACAGGAAGCCTAATATATATGCTACATTGTGAAATACTTAGAATCATACTTGTGTATAAGGAAGGGGCAGATTAAGGTATTTTTAAAGTGGTCAGTTAAGTAAGAATTACTGATAGAAACCCTGGTGCTCAGGGTGAAAACGTCAAAACAAGGTAAGCAGGGTATAAAATTCAACCATATAACCACCAAGGTAGTGACAATTATATATGTATGTATGTGTGTGTGTGTGTGTGTGTGTGTGTGTGTGTGTTTTCCCAATCAATCTGTATTGTTAGCAAAAAACTCACAAAAGTTAAAACAGTGAAATGGAAATTGTTTAAAGTTCATGCATCCTAAACTAAAAGTCCCAGTGATTCTGAAATAACCTCTTCCTTACCAACAAAGCCAATTTATATAAAAGAATTATCTTCTCTTGGATATTTTTATTATTGTAGCTTATCATTTATTGAGCATATATTCTGTACCGAACAATGCCTATGCACATTATGTCTCATTTAATTCTATCAGGAATGTGAGCATCTCTTAAAATATCCTATTTTTCTGTCCATCTGCTCTATAAAAACAGAATTAAATTTTACTTGTATGACTTATCTCACAAAACACAGTTTTATCCCATCAGAGATTCCATTTTTATTTATTCCATTCTTTTTGAAAACTGGGGAGTCCTGTTAAAAAGATCTACTACCTTTGATCATTACATACTCTGTGCCAGGCATTACACTATTGTCATTTAAATTTCACAACAATAAAGGCTGAAATACTAGACACGTATTCTCTGGGTAGAAACAGGTATCAGAGAGGGCAATCACACAAGTCTTAATATCAGCCTTTGATTTTGACTACACCCCATGTTCCTAAAACACAACAAATAACACTTAGTGGATGTGGACCATGTGGGAGGCACACTGCATACTACGTGTCAGGAGCTAAGCACATTACTGTTTAATCTTCCCAATGACTCTATGAGCTAAGTATAGGGCCACAATTCTTTGTCTAAAATCCCTGGAAACAGAATTTACTTAGAAATTTGTAATGTTGGGAATTTCTGAAATACATGATGTGTATGATGTAACCCACACAAATTTATTTAACTATGTTCAACTAAATCCCGTATAACAATATTTCATTATACGGTACTTAATTTGTGTATGTATCTAGTAGCTTTGTATAGTTTCCAAACATTTACCTCTAGTGTCTTCTGACCTAATGATGAAATAGGAAAACAGGAAAATATTTTGGGACTTATAGGAATATAGAATATGTAATACTTTCATTTTATATTGCAGGTTTTTCTGACTTAAGTGAATAAGGCAAAAACAAAGACACACAGAGCACAAATACGCTCTGCTTTAGTTCAAGGGAAAAGAAAAAAAAATCAGTGCAATGGGCGGCCAAAATACTCAATCCTATTCTGCAGACCTAAACAGACAGGTTTAAGCCAAGGGCTGACAAGGGGAACTAACTTCTCCCAGATAGACCAATGAATTAGTTTCTTTCCTAAACATAAGCCTTTCCTTTATACTATAAACATCCCCACTCCTTGATTAGCACTCCATTTCCCTTTCTATTATTCTGTGTTTTCTTCTGCCCCTTTTCAATTTCTCACTGGTTTTCTTCTCTCATTTTCTTTCCCTTGTCTTCTTAGTGGCATTCAAGATAAGGATGTCATCGGAGCTAGTGCCAAAATGTTAAGTTCCCACAGACCTTCTGGTATTTTTCAGATGCCCATTTAAGGCTACGTTTAACTTAGAGAGCGCAAGGGTATAAAGTATTCTTCTCAACAGCCTCACGAGTGATATGCGTATGTGTACACTTGTGGGTAGATGTGAGTTTGGCCTTTGGAGTCCGTAATATCTCTCTCTGTTCCTTGCAATTTTCATTTCACTAAATCTTCAGAGTGCAAGAAAAGAGACATTTTATTTCTATAAAAATACTGGTTTAGTGACTCTGGTAACTGGTAATTAATCACAGAGTTTAAATAATGTTAGCCTAAGAATCAGTCATAATACATCTTACAATATCAATACAGGGATTAGTCCAAGACTGTCTTTTTGACTATAAATGAGCTATAATTCCTCACTCTACATTTGTCTAACTGTCAGAAGATAGTCTAATTTACCCTTAGTCAGGAAGCTCAGCTGAGCTTTCTGTTTGTTCCTATTCCTTTTACAGTATTTACTGCATCTTCTTTTAAAGCATTTGACAAGAGTTGGTTTTTCACAATTTGCTGCTCATTAACAGGAAGTATGCATTGTTCTAAATACTCAAGTTCCAAATATTTAATAATAAATACTTAATAAATACTGGGAGATAAATATTCAGTATTTATAAATAAATTTTATTTACACTTCTATGTATTCTAATGTATGATTACAAGGGCAAAAAGAAAATATAAAAGTACTACAAAAAAACTACTGATATTAATAAGATTTGGGGATGGGAAAGGGATTTCTAAACATAATACCAAAGGGGAAAAATCATTTAAAAAGCGTTTCTAGCGGAAAAAGAATACAGCAAATTAAATTTTCTAAATCTTCATATAAGCGATGACTCAGCAATTACATCTGTAGGATACATTCTAGGAATATAATCCAAGACAGAGATTTAGCTACAGAGATTTTAATCACACATAGCTAAACTACAGAAAAAACAACAAAGAAAACCTAGAAATAACCTTAAATGTCAAATAATAGAAAATATAATTAGTGCAGACAGCTATGACACAGTAAGTTTAAGGCTTTGAGTAAGATTGTATGATATCCTACTTCTCTTTTCATAGTCTCACTGCTACTCATTCAACCTGGGCAAAGCTTCTTCCTCTGTGGGGTTAAGAGAATACCTTTATATACATAGTGTTGATGTGAAAATGAAGATGCCTTGCCCTCTCGTTCTTTCAGTGTGCAGTGCAACCATTACAATCCATAAAACAGTTAATCACACTAAAAGGAAAGGGAAAATATATTTCATGATGCAGAAGAGTAGACTCTAATAAGAATGGAGTAATCACATTCTGTGGGAACACTATTATTTGCAGTAGAATAAAAAAAGACCAAAAGTATATTTCCAAAATGTTAATAATTAAGTCTGGGTGGAGAAATTGTGCATAATTGGATTTTCTTCTTTTATTTTCTAAATATTTTATAATAAGCATGTATTTCTGTTAAATAATAAAAGTATAATGGAATTTTTTTAGTAAAAAGTGTTGTTTCCACATTTCTTGAAATCATTAAATTCACTACATGCTGAATTCTGCATAATACCAGCTTGTTCTCTTCACCACACTTCTCTGTATTCCCGGTCATCCTATCAATTTGTTATGTCACTAGAATATCCTTAGGCTCTACAATCCAAATTTACCCTGTATACTTTATAGTAAGTTTCAAGTTGATGGATTAAATATTGATTAGCATTAAAATAAAATTTAAAAAAATATGGATTAACAAGTTTACTGGTTATTTCTGAACAAACTTGGGTCTGGTCTACATAGTTCCCAGAATTTAGGAAAATCCCAATTTGCCTATCCCCATTCTTGTTCTTGGAGAATCTGAGTATAGTCAGATTATGTTCAGTAGCAGTCATAGTTACTTACTTCCTGAAAGGTGGATGGGAAAACAAAAATGTGTAGAACAATTTACGCCCAAGTGGTGGACTGTGCTCGCTTCCTTTCAGAGAAGTTACTGCCATCACGTTCCCACTGAATTAGACAACAGGAGTCGTGCTGTCACTGCGAAATGCCCAGGCTTGTACAATAGAACCATGATGCGGAGTTCAACAAGTAGGACTCTGATGATGGACTGCCGCATGACTGAGTGGGTGAGCGCTCTATGACTAGAGGGCTCCAGGAGAGACCCAGAAACTCCTTCTCAGCACACTGTTAGGCACAGAATTCACCCGGCCCTCCCAACAACTAGATTCTATGGAGGACGCCCACAATGGATAATCATCCTTCCATTATCATTTTAAGTAAAGGCTTGAACAGATTTTATAAACTCAGAACTGGATTTCACAATGGTTTTCACTGCAGATGCAGATTAAGAAAGGAATTTTTCTTGAAGCTGCTAAGAGATTAAAAATGTAGTTTTCTAGTCCTCTTTTTTATGGTACTTTTCACTGAAAGATGTACATTTTAAAAGAAATGTCACTAGGTATTCAGGTTATTTGAAATTTTATAGAATTAATACACTTTTCTAAAGAGGACATATTTACATGTTAAAAATCATAAGTTACATGTTAACTAGGAGGGTCATGATATATTTCTAACAGATGTTCCTTATAAAAGTTTCAAGGAAAATTGAATTATGAAATAAGAATCCAACCATCATTTAACTCAAAAAAAGGTGAAAGAGCTCTGGGCAGGCCATCCTGGTGATCAGGTAGTCATTTTATTTTATCCAGAAATCCCTTAGGTAAGCTCACTTGTTGCCTCCCTCCTCCTCCAAGTTTCTGTTGATTCCTAAGGTATACTTTAAGTACTAGGGGAAAAGTTAAATCTTGTCACATAATTCAGATTCTATTTCTGCTTATTCTCAGGTATATATTTAAGTGCATTTTTTTTTTCAAATGCCATCTGTTTGGAGAAAGAATCAAAAAGAACTGAACACCTTCATGTACTCTGGACAAGGTGAACTGTCTGCATCTTGCCATCAACATGTGGCCACAAGAACTCCTTTTTTTTTTTTTTTTTTTTTTGATGCCAAGCATAAAAGGTCATTGTGTATCAGCAAGAGAGAAAGGAGAACTCCAAAATTTTCAGCTTACCCGGATTCAAAACTCAAGTTAAATACCATAATCATGCCAGTCATTAGTTACCACTTAGTCTCTGTCTCCAGTCCGGAAACCAGTCTGCCAGAACCAAGATAGCTGGAAAAGCAGTCACGCTTTATCATACGACTGATTCCAAGAGGCCAGTTTAAAGGAAAATTACATGTAATTCTACTTGAAGGAGGGAAAATACCCCTAATTTGACAAAGCTCTTTCTTTTCCTAGGTAATAAAGAACATGTATTTCAAAATGCAGTAATTAAAAAAAATAGTATGAAATTTAAATGCTAACATGATACACGAGTATATTCACTAACCTCAACATAATTATTCTTTTTGTATCTATGTAGATATATTTATTAAGAATTATCAACTCTAGATTTTGATGGAATTATCTACTATACATTTCAGAAATTCAATCAAATTTGTCTCTTAAAAATGTTAAAAGTTCATGGTTGTGACATAAGAGTCAAAATTATTAACTGATTCTTTGGAAGAAATGAAGTTTAGAACTTTCATCTGGACAGCAGTAATTAAAAGACTTAAGAAACAAACCCATGTTTTAAAAAGTATCCTTAAAGTTGATTCACTCACAAATTAATTTTATAATTTTCTTCTGAAAACATGCTACTGCACATGTAAAATGTACATAAGTCTTTATGGGATTCCCATAAATTTAGTGAAGACTAACAAGCCTAATGAATGAACAACTGTTGAAGAATAATGACGTAATGCCTGGAAACCTCTGAGTTAAAAGTACCCACCGACTCCTTTGCCAATTAGGAACTGAACTTGAAATCTGCTTCAGGATAAAAGAGCTGCAAAGTTTATAACACTTGCAGAAAAAAGAACATCATCTCCACCAGTTATGATTATGTTTGAAATTTTAAATGTAACTACTCTTCATTCTATGGTGTTTAAATAAACTTAACATCATCTAGGAAATTGCTGTTATTCCATTCTGAACAATTTATCTTTTTATGCTAACATTTCACAATTATTTTTCATTCTCAAATAAAAGCATCTGGTAAAGACTTTCAAATTCATCATAAGCAGAACTGCAAATTCTGTCATTTGTGGAATGTACTTAAGTCCCAAGAAATCTCAGTTACATTAAGAATAATACAAATCTTGGTGTGTATACATACAAGCATTAATTAAAGACTGCATATATCTTACTTTTCAAACTCCACCAATTAGTTGTAATTTCTCAATTACTTCCCAAGAATTAACCTATTGAATATCAAGATTTTGTCAGGATAATAAGAATAATTTTTTAAATATAAGGTTTCAGTGCAATTCAAAGTCTCTGTACACACACACACACACACACACATATATAAAAGCCGTCATCACTATTTACCTATAATATTTCATTGATATTAACCCCATACACTCTAGTTTCACAATAAAGTGTTATATAATTTTAGATGCTATGACAAGCCATGGGAAAATAAATCAAAGACATATGTAATAATGAGTTATTACATAGTATCACTTTTAGTTTAAACTTATTTTTATTCTGTGGTTCAGTGCTAAGCAGTTATTACATTATGAAGTATAATTTCTTTCATATGCCCACACACTTACCATTGAGACGTAAATTCTTAGGTCGCTTAATAGATCATGGCTAGAAACTTTCAGCAGCCTACATACAGGTTATCGGTTTAAATGCTATTCATTTCATGATGAGCCGATTTCATACTGATTTGACTGATCATTTACATAGATATAATGAACAATGCTGGCTAGAGCATCCATTCCTCCAACCCTTCTGTCCTGGTCAAAGGAAGCTCTACTGTGTTCAGATACCCAACCACATTTTCCTTATGGCTCCAGGGAAAGTTCTATCAACATGTATTGCAAGGACTGGTTCTGATATATCTACATCAAATATGTTGACATTACCTCTTACCATATTACCATAGACTAGTTTAAAAAAAAAAAACAAAAACCAAAGCTCAAACTAATCAGCATGAACTATCTCTGGAGGATATTACTGGCCATGGTTAGAGGAAAGCCTTTCTGTCTACAGATGGGAACAAGGAGCATGTTGCCTCACCAATTGCTGAAAGCCACATTAAAACCACAAAACTCCGGGGTTGGGTAGAACTGAAACAGAGGTTAGGAAATATAGTAACAGAGTGAATGGCCTGATGACATTCTATCTGAAGCCCTGGACTTTTTATTATACAGTGTTATACATCTCTTATTGTGTAGAGCAATCTGTGTCAGATTTTGGGGAGTTTTGCAGCCAAGCACATCCTGACACAATTTTTTTTTAACAGAAGCAGTACTCCTAACAGTGACTCTAATATGAATTGATCATACTCTTAGAATTTGTGGTCAGTCACTCATAATCACCCGAGAGGTACTGTCTCACCAGCTGGTCTCTCCAATGGAGGTCACTTTCACATGAAAAACCGAGACGTGCTTGCTGCTAATATGTTCCACAATCTTACCATTTGAGTTACAAATATGATCAAAGAAGAGTAAAAATATCATTTCATTTGATTTATACATATTCAAAATAAAAAAGAGATGCATTCAAAATAAGTTTCTCATTTTTTTTCTTACCTCTTTCGCACTGTGGACCAGTAAAGCCATACACACAAGCACAGCGGTTGGGTCCGATACAACGCCCACCATTTTGGCATCCGTTTTCACAGACAGCTGCACACAAACACAAAGAAACAGCTCGTTATACAAGAAACTTCCAAGCACAAAACTGTCGTGGTGGTGTTGCCAGTGAGAGTTCTTACATTTAATTACATCTCTAAAACACAAGTCACAATTGTCATCATGCATTTAAGTAAATGCATTTAATTGTGTATTAAAATAAATGCCTACACAATTCACGTCAATCACATTGTTGGGCAAGCATTTAGTAAAAGATTGTTTTGTTTGTTAAATCATCTTCACAAGAATTGGACGGTTCTGATGTTTACTATTCAAACTACTTTCTTTTTTTTTAAATCAGTGTATGTTTGTAATACATAATAGTTACATTAGTCTTGCGGAACTGGTACATGTATATAATGTATCTTGATCACTTTCAATCCTTTTGATCTCTTGTCAGCCCCTCCCCCACCTTCAAAAAGTGTCTTTTCTTCAACTCTTTATTTCTGTTCTGTTAATCTTATAATCTGTCTTCTCATAGTTAAGAAGTGAGTAAAATATGAGAAACAGAAGGACAAAGGAGGCAGATTCTAGATAGCAGGGAAGGAAAAAAGAGGGGAAAATGTTACATGGAAAAATAAAGAGGCTATAGCAATAAAGGGAAAAAAGCAAAAATCAGAGAAAGAGGCCAGTGAGGGAAAACACATAAAGCAGGAGAGTCAAAACTAACATGAAAAGTGGGAGAAAATACCATCAATTTTAATTATGAAATATCAAGAGAAGTAATCAATGTGTAGAGACTGGATGCATATCATAGGAGAAAGGATGGGGAAAAAAAAACCCGTCAACACAGTTTTTTTCTTAATTTCTTTATGTAAAATTAGCCCACACTTCAAATTATTTCAAGTATAGTGGTCCAGTGGTATCTATGGGGTACTATATCCACAACCCCTGTGAATACCAAAATTCATGGATGCTCTGAGCTCTTATATAAAATGTCAAAGTATTTGCATAAAATCTACACATATCCTCCCATACTACTTTAAATCATCTATTGATTATAACATGTAATGTAATGTACACAGTACAAATAGTTTTCTATTGTATTGTTCAAGAAAAATGACAAGAAAAAAAGACTATACATGTTCAGTACAGGCACACTTTTTTTTTCAAATGGTCTGTTTGAATCCAGAGATCCATAATCTGGGGATATAGAGGGCCAACTGTAATCATGACAGATTAGCAAAACATACAGTCCCTCACTTCTTGAGCATCGTGACTTCAGAGACCAAAATTTGGGGTTGGAGGACTCAAGGAAAGCCAAAGAGCCAGAATTAAGCCAACCACGCCTTCTTTCCCACTATACCACCCTGCAATGTTAACTCAGCCCAGCAGTCAGAACCCCAGCAAGAAAGTGTCCCAGAAGATCACAACCCAGAACCCTGGAAAGCTAAGTACATAGTCCCACTTCTGTACTGGGGAGAGCTGAATTCACAAATCATTTCTTCTCCAAGGGAAAATTCCAGTACCAAGAGCTCACCTGCTGAAATGAAACACTGCCCCTACAGACGAAGAAAGGGCTCATCTGTGCCCCCAAAATAGAGTGTAAAGACCTTAATTATTTCATAATAACCAGAAAGTAAGAGGAGAAAAGACATTAAATATAAAAAGCTCAATGAGTTGACTCATGTCCAAAGAATGGAATAGCACCACCACTTTATCAGAGCTGATGAACTGATAAAAAAAAGAGCCAGAATTAAGCCAACCATGCCTTCATCATCCACAGCGCATGGTGTATTTTTATGTTCTCCTGGTGACCTAAATGGTGTATTTTATGTTCTCCTCGGCCAAGACCCAAATAAAGTGCTTGATGTATTTTATGTTCTCCTTGTGCAAGGCTCAAATACAGTGGAGAACGAAGGTACACTCATTCTAAAGCATCACTTAGTTGACGGCCTTAGGATTACTTGTCTACAGCCATCCTTTGATCACAGGCATGATTCTGCCTTTGCACAGTCCATCTCCCTAAGAAACACACACCCTCTGCTTCTTCACCAGTCTCAAGCAGAGCTCTATACAGCACTCATCACTGCCATGCAACATGGGGGCAGGGAGAACAGAGAGTAGTAAATACAAAGGACAGGGAGAGGGGAAGGAAGCCCATGAGGACAGTGAGAAAGATGGGGGTGGATAGGAACATAAAAAAGGACAAAAGTACTGTGTGATTCCACTGAAATAATTGCCAGAATTTAAGAATTCTAACTGTTCAACAGATACTCTGTGTAATTCCACAGAAAAAGTTGCCTGGACTTGAGGTTACTAACTGTTCAACAGACGTACTTCAACTAATCAAATATGATTAATGAAAATGTGAGGAATTTTCTGTAAATGTTATCAAGTTGCAAGAAATTTAAATGAAAGTCACTTTCCCAGACATGTTCTTTCATCACTACACTGGCCTTTAAATAAAGACACGAATGTGGAAAAGCAGCCATCTGCCACTGTCTGGGACACTCACTTGGGTAAGTGAAAGAAGGGCTGGCTTCTCGCAGGGTTTTCCAAAACAGAGCTTCCAAACCCCAGAAGAAGACAGAGCTGGATAAATCCTGGTCTTCTCCCAGAAGGAGCTGGCCCACTACAAGCTAAAGCTAATCTAACCTGTCTGGTTAGACTGACAATGCTTCTCTTCTAATAAATTCGTTTTGAGGTTTGGAAAATATAGCTATTGTTATAAAATTATTCAAGTTGAGGGAGCAATGGGACAGGCTACTTGGCAGGCTGAGGCAGGATGATCGCCAAGTTCAAGGCCAGACTGGGCAATTTAAGGAGACCTTCCCTCAAAAAAAAAAAAAAAATCAACAGGGCTGGGGACATAGCTCGGGGGGATCAATTCTCAATACCAAATAAAAATAATAACAAATAGGCAAGGTAAGTTTGCTGTCACTCAACATTTTTAAGATTTCTCATTTTTAATTTCTAATACTATGAATACTGACAGGAGTCTTGTGAACAGAACAATGGAGACTCACTAATACAGCCATCCACTTACATTCCTATCACTCGTGTGAGAGGCCACTCTCCCAGGACAGAACCAGAATCTGTTTCCCTTCCCTATCACTAGTCCACATGCCGCAGGACTCTACAAAATTGCACAGCACTTTTTCCTACTATTTTGCAAGGCAGATAGAGGCAGGGACCAGATAATGAACTCTGCTCTGCTATTTCTATCTTTCTGCACCGACTGCAACATCTTTCTGGGTCTCAGCTTCTCTGACTGTAAAAGAGTTAATCATCCCTAATCCCAGTAGTATGAAGATTAAATAAAATGATATATATATAGCGAAAGGCATAGTGGCTACACACTATAGGTTTTTTACATTCTTAATTCCTTTTTTTTTTTTAAACTATAGACTATTTGTAGGGGAAAAGGAGACTTGTTCTCTAGCATTCAAAGGTTACATGGAAAAGCATCAGCAAAGAAGAGGAGTGGGAAATACAGACAGAAGTATAAACAAAAGACAAAAGAGATGGATTTCCATCTTTTGAATGAGTCATGGTAAAAGGTACTTTATAAAATATTTTTGTAATAAAGCATAGTGGAAATAGTAATTTATATTACAATTAGAGTTGGAAAGAAACATGAATATGCCTATATTTCCACCATGGAAGGAATGTTGGCCACCCAGGAAGATAAAAATATTTACACCTTTGCAAAAAAAAAAAAAAAAGTTTATGCCTAGCACAGAAGTGAAGTGAAAGACAGAGAAGAAAGCATACCATAGATGGAAATACAAGCTAGCTTCATGGCTGCCATCACAGTCTGACGTGAGGGTGCAAGTGTACCGTTTGACACTGATCACTTTACTTATTGCTAGGACAATATACTCAATGCCTACGATGTAAAGGCAGAGAAGTTTATCTGGGCTCACGATTTTTAGAGGCTTCCAGTCCTTAGTCAGCTAGCTCCAAGGCAGGAACAGTGCGGTGAAAGGACTCGTCATGGAGAAAAGCTGCTCCTGTCATGACAGCTGGGAGTAGAGAGAGGAGGAGGTCCCAGAAGGGAGACATGCTCTTCAGGATCATCGCCCCAGGAACACACCTCTCTACACCAGGCCCTGCCTCCCACTGGATCCAACCACCTTCCGAAATCCCATCTCTTGAGCACATGAGAGCTGGGGGGACATTCTGGATCTAAATCGCTAAATCGTAATAATATAACAAACAACACATTTTTATTAGACACTTTCCTGTACTGCTCTTCAGGGCACAAACGTTTGGGCATTACTCAAGTCTGAAGTTTTGGTGGTGATTTGTACTAAAATATTTCAGATAAAAACAGCATTTTAAACAGATGAAAATGCTGAGAGGAAAAAAACAGAAGCCTCTTGAATTGGCACAAGACAATATAAATCTTAACCAACGGTGCTGCCTTCTTTCCTTCCTCTCAGGCTTTCCCACTCTCCCCATTTTCCTTCTATCCTGTTGTCCACTCTTTCTCACTCCTCTTTGCTGGCTTCTCTTCCTCTTCTCCACCCTGAATGCTGGACTCAGTCAGGACTCTGGCCACAACCTTCTCCACTTCTCTGTTTACAACTTCCTAGTGGTCCTCATCTAGGTCCTCATCCATGATTAAATATTATCTATATAAAAATTCAGTTTATATGCTTCCAAAGCTATTTCTCTGACATCTGTTCTAAGATCTGAGTTCACAGACATTTCCATTAGAGAATCTAAGCAACCCCCCCAACAAACAAATACAAAACTAAACTGTCCTTAGCCCACCAGTCCCTACTCAACCTGCCCTCATTCAGTCCTTCCCATTTTAGGAAATGACCATGATCATTCAGGGAGGCTCCACTAAAACCCTCTAGCTGTCACTTTTGATTTCTGCTTCTTCATGTTTTTCTCTTTTCTATCCATGATGCCTGCTCCATTAGCACACATTGTCTTCCACAGACTCGACTTCCAAAACACAAGCTAAACACATGCGCAGCACCACTGGCCAGCACTGCTGCAGCAGCCTCCCAACTAGCCCTGCGGTTTCTCTCTTGTCCTCCCCACAATCCAGTAGCGCAAGTCACTTTTCAAAAAATGTTAATGAGAGCACATCAAGTGTGTGCTCAAAACGCTCCAAAGTCTTTCATCATATCTAAGATACAGATTGAATTTCTTTCTGACCTGGAAGGCCCCACACCTCTCTCTCCAAACTCATCTCCTACCTTGTCCTATTTTCCTTTATCCCAGCCACAGAGTTTTCTTACGGTGTCTAAAAGGCATGCAGTCTGTTTTCTGCCATCGTTCCTATGAATTTGCTTTTCCTTCTGCCTAGAAAATCTCTCCCATGGAACTAAATGCACAGATTCGGGTCTGTGTGCCAGTGTCACCTTCTCAGAGATGCCTGGTGTAAGACAGCAGAGAGCTGCTAAACTTTATTGGACTCTTTTCCCCTTAGCCTGCTTTCTCCTCATCCTAGACCTTCTCATTACCTACATTTGCATCAGCTGTGTACCTTTTTATTGACTCGTAAATTACTACATCTTCCCTATCAGAATATAAACTCTGTGCAGCCAGAAATCATTGTGCTTGTCCACTGTATTCCTAGCACCTTGCAGAGGGTACGGCACAGAGTAGTTGCTCAACATCATTGAATGAAATGAGAAAAAACTTTCTAAAAAGTGCTGTCTACATTTCTGGGCAAGCAGCTAAGCAGTTTCAATGTGTTTTAATTTTCAATTTTAGCAAACATCATATTTCCAAGGCTTTTCTGGATTCACAAGCTGAAAACTGTCATCTCCTCCTTCAATCTCAATACTCTAACACTTTCTGTGTAAGATGACTTAAAGAGTGTCTTCCTTAAACCATTACTGGCCTGCCGTTTACTATTTATCACACTGTCACCTTATTTGCTGACTTATAAATTGTGTTACCTACATATTTTGCTTGCATTATATGTTCCATCAACCCTGAAATGAAAATTAGAGAAAGCGGGCTTCATCCCATGAGATACCCAGAGAAAAAATGTTCAGGTCCATGTGGATTTTCTGACCCAGCACCTTTCATATTCCTCTGACTAGAGAGTGTGATTGCACTAATCCAGTCTGACACAGGAGCAGGACATAAAAGCACTCTTCCAGAAAGGAAGCACTTTCCATCCCCTAGCAGTCCACTTTTGTGTGAGTAGCAGGGAAGGGATGCACCTACCGGAGCTTGCTCTACACAACCTTCAGGAAACTACAACTGGAGGTTCCATTTGACCCAGCTATTCCCCTACTGGGGATCTTCCCAGAAGAATTAAAATCGTCACACCATAGGGATGTATGCACAACCATGTTCATAGCAGCACAATTTGTAACAGCTAAGTCTTGGAAACAACCTAAATGCCCAACAACCAATGAATGGCTAAAGAAAATGTGGTTTTTCTACACAATGGAGTACTACACTATCCATAAAAAAGGATAAACTAGAGTCATTCGTATATAAATGGATGTTCCTTGAGAACGTACTTTTAAGTGAAATAAATCAGACACTCATGAGTACACACTGAATTGTCTCTCTGATATGAGAAACCATAACTGTAAATAAAGACAAAGAGGTGTAATAGATATTATATAAAAGGAGGACAGTGTGCAGAGGAGAGGAGTTCTAGAAAGAAAGAAGGGGAAAAGCAGAAAGGCAACAAAGGAAAGAAAGGGGAAAGGGAAAAATATGGAAAATGATTAATAAACCTGCTGTAAATAGGGAGGGAGGAAACAGAGGGGAGGGGTGGGGAAGAGGGGGGAGAACCAAGATGCATCATGTACAGGTACAAAATAAATGTGATGAATGTAAGCATTAAAAAAAAAAAAAGAAAATACATATGTAAACGTGAATGCCCGAGACAGCTAGAGCAGCTGAACCCAGGCTGGGAACAGCTTCAGGAGAGACTTGAGAACTCCTGGGAAAGATCGGCTGAGGCAAGGTGCTGCCCTTGTGGTTCTAAAGTATTCATAATTTTCTACCCCACAAAGCAAAAGGGTGAATTTCAGCAGGGATGATGGTGTCTCTTCTCTGGCTACTAAACTCCGAAACAGTTACAACTGCATCTGCTAATATTCTTGCAAGGCATAAAAAGGTGTAAATCTGTCTCCTCATCAATATTGTGTTCACCACAGACTTCTGCTTTTTTTTTTTTTTAGGCTATAAAATACTTGAATATATAAAGAAAATATGAAGAGAAAGTGTCATTCATTAAAAACTGTGCTGTAATTTTCTGTTCTGCTGTTGCCTAGTTCTTTCTGCTCTCTTGCCTTGACACTGGGCTAGAGAAGCTTTTATACTGCACCCTCTGATTCTTGCTAGAAAATCAGCCTCAACACAGTGTCCTCTTATATACCTTAACATCCGATTCCCCAAAATTCAGTCAATCTCAGATCATCCTGCTACCTTTTGTCACACTGGGACCCACCCTCACAGGGGCTCTGCACAAAGGCCAGATTTGGCCCAATGCCTGTTTTTGTACTGCTTACGAGGCAAGAGGGGTTCTTCTGTTTTTCTGAAAAACGGAAATAATAATATCCCATGACCACTGAAAACTGTCTGAAATTCAAATTTCAGAGTTGATAAAGGTCTCAACAATGAAGTTGTGTTGAAACAAACACAAATTCTTTCATTTATATAGTGTCTGTACTACCACAGCCGAGTTCAGGATTTGCAATGGAGAAAGCGAGGTCTAAAACATATACTAGTTGGTCTCTACTACTAATGACCTTAACAGAATACTTTCCTTTACATTGATTCACATATTTTACTTAAAATCATTTAAAAAGAAAACTTTATAACACCTGTAAATCAAAAGCTATGGTAACTGTAAGCAGACTGCAATCTCAAAAATAATTACAACCACCATCAGGGGATAACACTTCACACTCAGAATTATATAATCCAGAAACTCCTTTTCTGGGTATACATCCAAAAGACTTGAAAGCAGCACTCACAAAGATATCTGCAAACCCACATCTGTGGTATCATTACTCATAATAGTCAAAAGGTTGAAGCAGATCAAATGTCCATCAACCGATCAATGAAAAACAAAATGTGATATATACAATGGAATATTATTCAGCTTTTAATGGAAGGAAATTCTGATAGATGCTGTAACATGGATAAAACTTAAACACATTACACTAAGTTAAATAAGCCAGTCACGAAAGGACAAATACCATGTAATTTTAAAAAAGTACTTTGAGTAGTTAAATTTATAGAGACAGAAAGAATGGTAGTTTTCACAATCTAGGGTGAGAGAGAAATGAGAGATTATTGGTACAGAGTTTTGGTTTTACAACATGAAAGAAAAGTCTGAAGACAGATGAAGCTGATGGTTGTACAATCAATGTGGAAGTCCTTAATGCCCCTGAACTAAACACTTAAAATAGTTAAAATAGTAAAATTTATACTATGTATATTTTACCACAATTAAGAAAAAGTTAAAATTGAAACAAAAATAACTTTAACTAAAAACAAGCTAGATATTCTTGCACAGCTAAGATTTGTGTTTTCTATGCCGAAAAGGGGAATCAGCAGTTCTTAGGAAAATCTTCAAGATTAACATCACACCCAGACACTGCATTAATAAAGTGCAAATGAAGTGAAAAGGGGCTATCTTACTACATGTGATTCAGCTTCTTTAAGGTTATATCCTTCCACTCATATGAACATAACAATATCTGAATTCTCATAAAGGTCTTACAATTTGGGAAATACTAGCCAAAAGTATTCCTCAGTGATACATCATAATCCAGGAGCTATAAGCCTTACATTCTTGTTAAAAAGCTGTTTCTTGGTTAGATATTCTCCAGTGAAGATAAGAACTTTCCTGGATTAAAACTCCCTCTTTCATAATGACATCTTATTTTTAAAAATCATTTCATGGGAACAAAGGATAATTTATGAGATTTGCTCTCCTGGGGCTAATTGTGACATATCCTAAAAAATATACATTGTGAGGGAAACAGCAGGACAGTCTCTAGCAAATGTCTTCATTTCTAGGAAAGTAACCATGCTTTAATCAGCCTGATAAAAGCACACAAGGAAATACCTGCATTATTTGTTAGATTTGATAAAGCACTAGCAGTAATCAACAACACTAATACTCCAAAGCACAAAAATTCTAAGGAAAATATAGGCTAAAAATTAGAAATGTAGTTGTAAAGTGTGACTTACTACATAATTTCTTCAAAGAAGCATAGGAGCAAAGGAGCATAACAATATGAAATCCCCACTAAATCAAATTATTTTAATGAAGTCAATTCCAAGGTATCTTACGTTGTCCACAGTAAGCTCCAATATAGCCCTTCTGGCACTGGCAGTGGTCCTCTGCACAGGTCCCACCATTCATGCACCGCACGCTGCACTGCTGAACTGCAAAGAACAGGGACAAAAAAATACAAGCATCAGTCATGAAGATTACAGTACCCCCATGCTTCTTTGATGGCACCCTGCTGAAGGATAACAAGTTGTGTCATCCACTATCTGGTAATTACATAAAGATAGTTGACTACAAAGCTATTCTATACTGGGACAGACATTTACATGTGTTTCAAAGATAATGATGTCATTGGGATTGTCATACTAAAATGATATGTGATCCTTGTTCTCAAACCTTCTCTATAAAACTTTATGATTGTTATTTGATAACATTTTATAGAGATTCAACTTTTAAGACAACCATGCTTGGTAAAAAAAATAACAGCTCACTGCTTATACTATATATCTCAAGGTGCTTGAGATTCAGATAAGGTTGTAAAATATAATACTGATGTAACCAATCTTCCCTCCTGGGTGTTCAACCACTGAGGTTTAGGGACCAAAACTAGAAAGACAACTGGGCTAACAGGACAGCCAATATTTTGGCCCTGGCCCTCCGAGATCAACAAGGACCCAGGACATGAGGGACCTTTTCTACGAGATCCTACAGCTTTGGTGAGTCACCCAACCTCCTGAACAGGGAGACTCTTAAGATACCAGAGAAGGAGTCAATTAATACAGTCAAAAAGGAGGGTCATTTGAGAGGGAAAAGTCTCTTCTGCTTCAACAGGATGCCACATGGTCAAGCCAGACTGTGACCCATCCTGGCACCTGACACTGACAGAGGAGCTGAGAGGCTCTGCCTGTGGTTCCAAAAGTGATGCCAGAGGAGCCTAAACTGACCTTGATAGATATCAGGAGGTCAATTTTGATTAACCTGGGTCTCACTTTAACTTAGTCTTAAACACCCAACAGAAAAGTTTAACAAAAAGATACATAAAACAATATCATAGCTAGATATGGTTCTTTTCTCTAATCTGCCTTTCCATTCTAGTGCCATGCTTTGGTTATAAAAGCTTTAATTTCTTAGAAAACTTGTAAACAAGTTTCTTACCTAGATGATGCCAAACTTTAAGTGATCATACAGATGGAACCAACTACAAATATGCCAGCCTCCTTTCACTGGGACCCACTAGATTGACTTGTGAAGGGAGTTCATAATTGCTAAATTACAACATGACTTCTATGCAAGGCCCATCAGATTAACTCTCCTCAAGAGGTCACTGTGGCTAGAGGCACATCCATGGAAGGTCAGGCCTCAAGATAAGGATGCAATGACCAGAGCTACACCCTTGGCCAAGGGCTAAACAATGAACTGAAGATTTCACTCATCCCAGGTGGGCGACCAAGACCTCCAGATCCACCCCATCCTGGAATGTCTTTATTCTTTCCATGTCCATTTGCTATGCGACCTTCTTCCCCATTGGATCAATATTACCTAAGCAACTATACTTGTAATATTATTGATTAATCACAATTTTGGCACACATTGTACCCACCTCGTGATTTTGCTCTATAAAACCTCCCCTGAAAAGTGGGCCCCCTTAGGTCCCCTCCTGTCTCTCGAGCTTTCTCTCTCTCAATAAATTTCCTACTCTTAAAAATAAAAAAAAAGATTACAGTACCTATAAAATTATAAATTACCTGTCCAATTTATTGATAAATATATTTATAGAAGTAAATGTTATGACCCAATAATCATCATTTGTCTTAAGGTCACACATGACCATATCTGTTACAACTCGTTATTTAGCATGCAGTTAAAATAGATAAATAGTGTATCCTCAGTGTTAAAGGAAATCACTAGAAGGGGCCAAGTAGTAGTGTCTAGCACGATGGGGCATTTGTAGGTATTCACAATGCAGGGGGCAAGTGCCTGCAACCACAGTGGGTTTGGCTTTGGTCTTTATGGAGCCTGCGTTGCATTAGGCAGACAGACAAAACAGTATCGCAGGTAAACAATACCACAAAGTAATTACAGATGTGATAAACTCAGAAAACAGGTGTAAAGGAGAATAGCCTAAAGTCAGTGAGAAACTTAGATACAGGACCCAGAAGGGACCACTCTGAGCTCAGTTCAGGAAGGTAAGAATCAGCCAGGCACGGGAAGTAGCTCTGACTAACTTCAGAGGGAGGAAATCCAGCAATCAAAAGACCGTAGGATGGTAAATAGTTTCCTCTGAAGGACTGAAGTTTCGTATGGTGAAAAAAGGGGCAGATGAGGAAGCGATCTTGGAGAGCCAGGCAGGCACTTCCGTAAATGAGTTCACCCAAGGAGGAAAGAATTCTTAGGACTAAAGTAGTAGAATCCAAAACCTCCAACAGTACCTGGCATTTAGTAAAAACCCAGCAAGTCAAAGCTATTGTTCACAAAGAATTACTTCAGAGGATCCTGGCTTTTCTACTGCACAGACATATTCCTAGAATAGAATTAAAGCCCTTTTCTTATCAAGAACCATTACCCATTTGAGGCAACAAAAGTAAGCAGCCAAAGGTTATTACTCCAAAAATTACTACAGACCTAGTTTGTGAGGAGAATAATCACTGCTTTACATATTTTTTTAATTTTTATTTTTTTACCAAGAACATGCATTGGTACATTGTATACATAATGATCCCATTTATCATGGTTATTTTGTACCCATACATGATGTATCTTGGTTCCCCCCTTCCATTCCCCCCTTTCCTTATTTACAGCAGGTTTATTTACATTTTCCCCCTTTCTTCCCCTTTTCCCTTCCTTCTTTTGCCCTTCTAGTTCTCTTCCCTTTTGAATATTATCTTTCTTTTACCTAGTATCTATTATGCCTCTTTGTCTTTATGTACACTTATGGTTTCTCATATCAGAGAAACAATTTGATGTGTACTCATGCATGACTGATTTATTTCACTTAAGGGTATGTTCTCGAGGTGCATCCATTTACCCACAAATGACTATATTTTTTTTGAAAAGGACATTTAGCATTTACTCAAACGTTTAAAGAACACGCAGTACACAAAGCCATATAAAAGAAACATACTTGATTTTGCTCCACAAGTCGGTGATATTTGGCCACTGGAACAAGTACACATGTTAGGTCGGGAACAAAATCCATCTCCACAACTATTTCTACAAATTGCTGTAGAAAGCACAATAGGAAAGTGAGTAAATAATTACATAATAAGCTACAGTTCACAGAATAAAAAAGCTCTGTTTTAAAAACAAAGCTGAAAAAACTAAGATACAAAATATGTGATGCAATATGTCTAACCTCAGCTATGTAATGAAATTACCTATTGTAGATATGGGAATAAATTTTACAAGTATCCCTTTTATAATGTGGAAACAAATGAAACTATTTCAAATTCTGTAACACTGAATCTTTAATTCCTCTATCAATACGAGATGCTCTTTTCATTCAAGACTGAAAATGTAAATGCAGAGTTCACCAAGAATTCAGACTTGATCTAGGGAGCTGAAGTGTTAAGGAAACCCAGAGATCCTGAACGCCATTAGAAAACAGCCCACTGTGTCAAGGACCTTCTCAGAAGAAAGAGAATGTGAAACTGGCTGAGCCAGAGACTCTAGGCTCTAATGACTTGGCCAAACCTCAGGGGTTCCATGCACATTCCTTCCCAGCTGGTCTCTGACCTGCCCCATCATCAATCTTTGGTCCTCTTAATAATTTCTTGTCCTTCCTCCAGCCTTTCTTCTCTCATAGTATCTTCACAACCTAACCTATCCTTACTGCTCAAAAAAGCTACTGAGACATTTTGATGGGGGGCTGGGGGGTAGAAATCAAAGCCTCCTGCAGCTGTGACCTCCAATGAACACAAAGGTATGAGGGTCATCAACGTCAAGAATGTTAGACTCACTGACACAGCACATACCACAAACACTCAAAACCTGTAGTCGAGTGCCTTCGACAGGGAAGTCGTTCCCAAATTTAGTCAGTTCATTGAGGAGCTGAAAGATTTATCTCTATATCCACAATTGAATTCTGTCTTTGAGCACAAAGGCTGTGTGTTTTAATGCTCTATGCCTGGATACACGAAGACAAGGGGCATCTAGGAATGCCCTGACACTAGCTGTAAATATTTATGCTAATGTGCACATCTATCTTTTGCTAGGGAAGGATTTTACAACTTTGGAAGAGATTTAAGACTTTGCCCAATAATATAAGGCACATATACTACAGAAACAAACAAACTCAGTACTTGTTTTACTTCTCCAAATTGCCTTTACATCCATATAATATAGCCAGTATCTGCATTAGTACTCCTTACAAATGAAATAGTGTCAAATATAGTATGAGGATAAAATTTTGGGCAAGAATATGGTTCCCCCACAGAGCTGGCTAATGCTTCTTAAAATATACTGCACTTTCTCATCACCAATAAACTTCCAATGATAAATGCTCACTAAAATATTGGGTTTTGTCAAAGAATCCTCTTCCCCAGCAGGTGGATAGTCTAGCTTACGTGACATATACAATGTTCCATCCAAATCTTAAATTCAATGAGGTTGACAGGGGGTGGAAACTGGGCATCCTCAGCGAATTACCTGTCTTGACTATAGGCATGTACAGTGTATTTTTAACCCCATGAGAAGCAAGAATATTTCAGCGCTTTCTCCCCACACCTTTCGCAGGCTACAGTATGCATCACGTAAATATGTAACCAGGAGACCTAGAAATACCAGCAAGAGAAGGAGAGAGGACTCAGGTTCTAAGATTTCAGTGATGCCAGAATTGGGGGCCCAAGCAAAAAGTATGTGGTCTATAAAGGTCTAAGGTTCAGTTCCCACTCTGTCACAGATCTACTGCAAGCTCAGGAAAAAGCCACATCTTCTCTGGGTTCAGTCTTCTCAATGATAATGTAAAATAATGTGATTATACTGGTGTGTTATGAGTTCTCTTCATGTCTCAGATACTATGAATCTAGGCTACTCCCATCCCACTGTCACTCCACTGATCAAAATTCTGTTTCTGGTATAAAAAGTTAATTAATTAATAAGCAGCTCTTCTACTGCTTTGTGTTCTAACAAGATTACAAAACAATAAATGGAACATGAGAAAGTCAATTCCACCCTTTTGCACACAATATTTTCAAGTTTGGAAGTGCTTCAATGATCTTTTCAAGTCACAATTAAGAATAACAAAATAGAAATCAAAATGCATTAAATTTCTTATATTTTAAGAAATATATTGCTTTTAATAGCTGCTTCTCATAAAGAAACTGATCAAGGCCAAACAGATTAAAATTCTAAAAGTTACTCACTAAAGTGTAAGTACATGAGAAAATTAATCTCTGCTCTTTTCTTTCAATTTATACCTTACTTATTAAAGTATTGTCTCCAAGTTTTTTTTTTTGGCTAAATGTTGAGATATAGGTAAACTTAATAAACAAACATTCTGAAGAATTAAAATTCTTGATTTTCAGGTTATAATGGTTTTATTTTCATTATTTTCCCCACATTATTTTTTTAAATGTCAAAGTAATTGAATTACTGAATTTAATCCAGTCTGTCCAAAGTTAAACATTAGGTGAGGCCCAAATAATATGCTATGATGATATGATGGTGTTACATTCTCCTCTTATTTTGTGCACTATTTTATACTCTCAGTTAAATAATTTATTTTATTTGTTTGTTAGTTTTGAGACAGAGTCTCGTTATGTAGTTCAGGCTCTGGCCTTAAACTCACTGGGTAGCCCAGGCTGGCCTTGTACTCATGGAGGTCCTTCTGTCTCAGCCTCCTGAGTGCTGGGATTACAGGATGTGCCACCACACTCAGCTCAACAATTTAATTTTTAATGCTCTAATAATAAGGATTTTGCAGATACCTTTTGACACAAATTTAAATATTTCTCAGAGATACAAAGATTGTTCCAAGGTTCATATTTTTTATAGATTTCTGATACATATAAACTTCAATGAGTCTCTTAAGCACCCAAATATTTCAACTAGCAGAAATGTAGGCTACAACAGCCACTCTTACTGTTAGTTTTTCAGAGCTAATCTTCTAAACTAGTAAAGGGCACAATGCTACTCAATGACCGAAAGTATTTAAAATTGACAATCAAAGAGCCATACATGTATTTCTACTGCAAATATTCTGGAAGACTCTGTTCTCTGGAATTCCCATTCCACACTGATCCAATAAAACCTGACTTTACAGATTTTCAACACGTACCATAAAGCTATCCCTTCTCCTCGGCCGCTCTCCAACTCAATAATGGCAGTCACATTCATTACATTCAGTGAGTCAGACTTTCCGCAGTGCCTAAGTCACTCCTGGCTAGTATGGCAGGTGTGCAGTGAGTGACGTTAGTTGTTTTAGAATTCTAGGAAATCATGGCACTGTAAGGCAGCCACAGTAATGCCCTACTGGTCTGAAACAGTAAATGCACCTTCCCTAAATGCCTCACATATGACTTTCTGTGTTGGAGGAAAAAGAAAGCCATACCCTATCTTTTTCTTTAAATAAGAGTAAAGACTTATAATAGACATATTATTTAAAATTTTTATGAATTGCTTTAAAGAGCACAGTTGCTATTGCCTATTTTTGCCTCATTACTAGAGATTTTCAAATGGGGGTAGAAAAAATAAGGAAGAAGCAACTCTTAACGATACTTGAGATTGCATTCCTTTAAAAAAAAAAAAACTGCCCAGAAATAGCATTAAGGATCTATCTTGAACCCACAAAACCAATAAATATAGAGCTGGAGATGTCACTATATCCGTATTATCCTTTGGCTAGTGTGTCTGGTCCCTTTTCTTTGGTCACAATTGCATAATTATCTTTTCCCTAAAGAAGATCGAGGTCAATCTAAAGTTAAGACTGGCTGCAAATGAACATGCTATCTGATGTGCCCGGCTCTCTTCTGGACTAGACAAATGTGGTTGTGTTAAATAAACATACAGGCAAGGCCCATCATACTTCAAGTGACAAATTCAAAGGCATATGAAATAAGACACTGCAGAATCCTTGACTGTAACACTGGTAACTAATGAGCTCTCCTATTAGAACTTGGAGACATGTATATACACACTGGAAATTGAATGAAACAACCAAACTTTTATAGTCAAAAGAATTTTCAAGTTCTACGAGTCACACTTTGGAAATCTGTGCATCATGAGATTTGGTATCTAGACATCCTAAATTTAAAAATCTTCTCCACTCCCCTCCAAAAAGGTCAAGCCACTCCATAGAGTTCTCTCTTAAAAATTTTGTTAACCCAAGTCAACTGAAACTCTCTGGGAATGCTCCTTCTACATCTCTGTTATGTGGCTGTTAAGATGAAAGCAGAGAAAATGTGGTTTTTGTATAAGGGCCTAAAAAAGCTTGATCTTCTTGGGGCCCAAGCTTGAGCAGATTCCAAAGCCAGATAATTTACACAGTAACACTGTGGCCTTATCCGGACTTTTTGGGGAAAAGTGGTTTTTCCCTTCTAATTTGTATTAATTGAGACAAAAAGATAAAACTTCTAAGCATCTTTAAAACTTTTATCACCCCTGCGCTTCTAGGTCCGGAGTCTGAACTGAAAAGAGATAACTGCTCTCTCCCTATTCTTCAATCTGGGCTGCCACCGGATTATCACTTCTCTGAGACCAGGGGATTTTAAGCGCAACAGTTTTTCAGTCCAAAGGAATGAAGCAAGGTCAGCCCTGACACAGTGCTAAGGATGCTGCCCCAAACTGGAAGCCCAGCCAATCACTCACGGACAATACACTGGTTTCCTCCAGGGAGCGTCTTCCACCCAGGACAGCAATAGGAGTGGAACCTGGAGCCGCACACATTGGGCCTGCAAGGGACAAGCAGGTCACACACTTGTAGGAATGGGTTCAGAAACACAGAAGCGGTTTTCATAAGCAAATCCCCAAACAAGGAGATTTCGACACAACATACAAATCAAAATTACACTTCTAGTTCTTGGGGTTGGGGGGAGGTGGAAGTAAATGGGCTACAGGCTGCAGTGGGGAAAGAGTACAAAAACGTCTCAACAGCCCCTTTCATCTTGTTTGCCATTTTAAAGGGGGACGGGAGACGTGGAAACATATAATTTGCTACTATTCTAGCCTCCGGAGGCAGAGAACAAAGGGAACATTCCATTTCAAGACTCCTTGCCATCATTGCCAACTCCATCCTTCCTTGATCAAGTGCTACTTGGGCCCCGACGTGTCAAGGAAGGCACTTTGAAAGGCGGAGCGCTCGGGTTGATGATTAGAGAATGAGCTGTAAACCCCCGCACACGACCTCAAACAAAAGGCTCAGAAGGGGCGCCCCCGACGGTGGGGAGAAGGCAGGCTCCAGCGGTCCTAGCGCAGAGCGCACCCAGGCCTGCCTTCTGCCTGGCACTCGAACCTGTTCCAGCACCTCAGACCCAGCGCAGCTCTGTGAGCCGAACCCTGGGGGCCCGCCCCGGCCTGGCCCAACACCCCGAGGGCAGGCTCTCCGGACGCCCCTGGGGTCTTCCAGTGTCCCGACGAAGTGAGCTTCCGCTAGCCACCCGAACCGGGGTCAGGGACCGGGTGAGACGGTGGGCGGCCAAGCCCAGGTTGGGTCCCTTAACTGGCCAGCCGGGGCCCGGGGCCGCCTGCCCACCTACCCTCGCAGTACGTCCTGCTGTCCTCGCCTGCGAACGCGGCTGGCCGCTGCGGCGCCCTCCTCCCGGTACTCGGGCGCTACGAACCCGCCTTCGGAGCCCGCGGCTGCGGGCCGGACCTGTTGCGGCGGCGACTGGGGCCGGAGCGGCTTCGACTGCAGAGGCTGGGGCTGGCCGGCCGTGCCCTGCGCCCAGAGCGCCACGCAGCCCAGCCACACGAAGTAGGACTGGAGACACAGCCGCCGCCGTCTTCCCATCGCCGGCGCCGCGAGCGCGCGGACCGAGGCCCGCGGAGAGGGAGCGATCGAGGGCAAAATCCGCGCGGCCCGAAAAAAGTCAGGGTCTCAAGCCCTCCGCCGGCTGCCGGACTCCCGCGGGCTCCGCTGCCTGCCCTGGCGGGAGCCCGAGACCGAGCGGCGGCCCCTGGCTCCGGGGGCGCGAGGCGCGGGGCGCGGGCTCTGGTCACGGGGCGGCGACGCAGCCGGCAGCCCCGCGCGGTCCACGTTGCATCCCCCGGGCCACGGCCCCGAGCGACTCCGGGACCGCCGGGGGGTGGGGGCGGGAAATTACAAAAGTAACCCGAGCAGCCGCGGCGTAAAGTTACAAAGAAAGCGGACCTCACAGGGGAAAAAAAAGCGCCTGCCCGCAGCGGCTTAGCGGATTCCCGTGCGCTCCGGGCACAGATCTTGGGAAGCTGCAGAAGTCACCAGAAAGAAGCAGGCAAGCAAACAAAAGTCGCCCCCAGAAGAGGACGGTCTGCTCGGGGGTGGCTGGAGTCCCGCGGGGACAGCGGCGCGAGGGCGGCGGCCGCAGCCCGGCGGAGGTGCGCGGCGCGGGCAGGGCGGCCGGCGGGCTGAGGGCGGCGGGCGGCCGGTTGCGGGAGGATGCGGCGGCCCGCGGCGCGGCGCGGGTTTTAGAGGCTCGGCGGGGCGCGGGGCGGGCCGGCGGGCGGC
>PVJO010017821.1:0-38223 GCA_004026905.1 Hystrix cristata | reverse complement strand
TGGTGAAACAGATACAGGAGGCAAACCAAGAGAGACACAAATATTAGTTTTATTACCGAGTTTTATTAGTTTTATTACTGAATTTAAGAATATGGATTGGTGTTTCTGGCCACACCTGTCAAATCTAGTGTCTGGCACACCTCACTCAGGGAAACCTGACTATCTGCATGCTTTAATTTCTCTCTTGCCTCCATCAGGACCTGAGAGGGTCCGAGGAAGCCTGGATCCTGCTCTTGACCTGAGTGGGCTCCATGGAGGAAGCACCAAGGAGATTCTACACTTAGACCAGTCACAACAGGGGAAGATGACGGTGCGAATCCAGAGAGAGATGGCAGCAATAATACCAGCTGGGCCACCTGTAAGCCAAGCAGTATCCCATGTCTCTCCATGATCCTGTGACTCAGTTTCCTCATGTGTAAAATGGGAATGATAATGGTACTATCTGATAGAGCAGGCGTGAAGGTAAAAGAAATGTAAATAAAGCTCCAACAAAGCCCACAGAGTTCCATTATGTGTTTGCCATTATCATTATCTGAAAAAAAGGAATCCAGAAAGCGCTGTACTGCACACATGACTCCAATCCTGCCTGCTGGGAGGGTCTTCCTCCCCACAAGAAGAGCACACTGTTCCCAGGGAGTGTGGTGTGCACCCTTCCCTCCCTGGGAGAAGAGGGGAGGAAGGGTTGACTCCCACGTATTCCATCACTTGACACAGCTGGCCTAGAATCTGTCCGATCCCTGCCTGGTCCAGTCTCGAGTGGGCTAGAGAGACTTTATCCGATCCATCCGTGTACCCTCCCCTAACATCCGGTCCCTCCCTGGGCGTGGCATCCAGCCGGCCCTCAGTCGATGCCCGATGCGCTAGAAGACGAGCATCTTTGCCTCAGAGAGTTTGTTCCTGGCAGACTAAGCTGCAAAGGGCTATTGCCAGCAGCAGTATCCAAACTCCAAAGATGAAGCTAAACTTCCTGTGTCTGCCCCACGTATCTTCCTCCTTTCTCCAGAACTTCTGGTCTCTGGAACCTGACCTGCAGGACCACTTGGAAACCAACAGTTCTTCTCTTAGCACAGGGCAGGCACCTTCCCCATTCTCCTTCCTCACTTGTACCTTTTTCTGAATGAGAATATCTGGGTTCCTCTGTCACAGGCAGAAACCAAGAATTAAGAGTTTATTACAAGATGGCATGCTGACTTATTCAGTCCCTCATTTGTGCACTCATAGACTTGGTTTAATATAAATGTACAAGATAGTGAATGGTAGGATTGAATGAAAAATGGGACAGCTACATGGCAGGATTAGGAGGCCGGGAGCATCAGTAAACAAGAAGACCGAACTGCAGCATAGAGAAGATTTGCAAAATATTTATCATTGATGAAAGCATCGCATCAAATTATAATTATGATTCTAATATGACAAACATGAGTTTCCTTCAGTATACTTGTTACTTTCTGAACTTACTTCTCTGCTGTTTGTTATGCCTCCTCCAATTGACTCACATATTCAGTGGGACTTTATTATGTTATCTCTACAGCCCCGTAGACCTGTGGTGGGGTTTGGCAAAGAGCAATCCCTGTCTGTTTTGGGGAATAACATTTTATGGGGACATAGCTACACCCTTTTGTTCATGCCTTGTCTGTAGCTGCTTTTGTACTCAAAAATGACAGCTTGTATTTAAATATTAAAAACTTGATACAGTAAAGTACACACTGCTCTCAAAACATTCCCCCTCACTTTGAGCACACTTACCCCATTGCTCTTGCCAAGTTCTGGAGCGGCTCTGCAAGCCCTCTTTCCTGAGTGTCTTTATGAGCGTCATACGATAAAAAATATGGTGACTAGTGCTACCAAGTGCCATCCAACAGAAAGGCAGGCTTATAAAAAGAGTGGGCGGGTCCTCATCCACCGGATCCTTATTCACCAGATCTGGCACCTTGTGACTTCTGGTTCTTCCCCAAAGTCAAAATGACCATGAAAGTAAACCTTTTGAAGCAATTCAGGACACTGAGTCTGCTATGACAGCACAACTAATTACACGAAAGAGGACTTCTAGAAGTGCTTTAGAAAACGGCAAGAAAGATGTGTTTAAGGGAGGGGGAATATTATGAGAGGGCTTCATGCAATGTGTCTTTTATTATAATACGTTTAAAAATTTTTTTTAAATGTTCACCATGGTTTTTGATCACACCACATTTTAAAAGTTTAATAAATGCCTGTAAGGTAAGTGGTGGACAAACAAATGAACATGCGTGGACAAAGAATGGAAGAAAATGCAGATAAAATAAAACACCCATTAAAAGGATAAAGTGGGCTTGGAATTTTTTCTTTTAAGATCCTATCATTTTGTTTAGTAATATATTTTTCTGAAGCAGGAGCAAAGCTTAAAAAGTAATATACTACCACCTACGCAAATGACTGGGAATATAGTCTTGAAGTCTGCTATGGCTCTAGATTACTGGCATGATTTGCTCATGTTCTCCATTTTAGTTCAAGAGTGAAATACCCTTCTACTAATTATCTTTCCATCTGTCAATTAACAGTGGGCAAACTGACCCTGGGATTAGGTGAAGAACTATTTCACAGCAGACTACACGGGTCACTCAAACATGAACAGGACAGACCTAAGTTGTGTAGTAATGTAAACAGTATTTACAAACTGGTCATTCATCAAGATTAAACTGCTGCAAGGCCCAGGAGGGTTGGTTATCTCGGCCTCTACTCTAGACACCACATAAATCTGATAACTCCCAAAGCTTCCGGGCTGGCTCCACCCCCTCTGCACTAAACTGTTCATACTGTGGCCTTCAAAATGAGCCTTCTTTGTTTAAAACTCAACCTATCGGCCAAGAAAAGGGCAATGAGCATTTAAGTTTTAAAAGATCAAAAAAGAAAATAGAAGAGAGGTTTTATTTATCACACACAAAGCTGAAAATTGGTCTCCCTTGCTGGCTCCACGCACTGCCATGCTCCTGGGAATCGTCTCTTGCATACCTGTTTGCACATCTGCCCAACACTCCTTCGAGGGCTTTTCCATCTAGTAGCACAAGCCGAAAAAGGAAAAGCAATCTATTTACCAAAAGGCTGCATTTTTAAAAGAGATTTTGCATACTCCATTTCACAAAGAAAAAGCAGTTTTAAGAGCTCTGTGGCATTAATTTTTCACAAGTGAAATATTCATCTTTAATGAACGTGGGTGTAGGTTAAAAAGGAATGTTATGCTTGTGTATGTTGGCCAGAGCGATGCTGCCCAAGACTTCTTCCTAGTTCTCTGTTGCAAAGGACTTTTACCCCTCTGTGCTGGGCGTTTTCCTTTGTATGTCGAAACTTTGGAAAGAATTAACGTTGTGTGTTGGATGTGCGTGTGTGTGTGTGTGTGAATTTACATACATTTATGCCTTCAATGAACAGTGGTGACATTTTTCCAAAGTAACTCAAGAACAGGGTGCAAATAATTTGATCTCTTCTTTTCTTGCTTTCTTTTTGGCCAGAAGTTGGTTTAAAAAACACCTAATGCCCCAGAAAGAGCCCTGCCACCAGAATGACCCCATTAAATATAGTTGCCTTATCCCTCGCAGGGCTCCCATTTATAGTTAACCTTCCAACTGTCTAGGCTGCGTAGCATCCACTTGTGAAGGTACAACTAGCCTCTTCTGCTGAGAAGAGAAATGACCTGCAGCTGGGGTTACTATAGGGCTCCAAGTACATGTTCCCTTTGTAACCGGCCTTTCCCAAGTGGGGAGGTGAAGCACGCACCAAACAAGACAAGGTAGCAGCCCAGAAAGCTGGCACTGATAATCTGTGACCACCAGGGAAGGAAGGGCCAGAGGGGACAGAAGGCCAAAGACATTCAAAGTCACACCTCCAGAAATGGAGCAGGAACCCTATTTGTGGATCTACTTCATAAAAGACATATTTTCCTAAGCCAATAACATATCTTTCCACACAATTTCGGATGTAGGATATCACTTAAGCCTCTTTTTGTTCCGTATCTAAAGCTACAGGAAGTCCAGCAGCCGTGTACTCTGCTTTTATTAGGCTGAGTATAGCCAGATGATTTTAATAAAGTTTTTAAAAGACACAGTTTCCTGCTATTTCAATGAAAACCACTTGCAAGATGAATTTAAAGCAATAGATCTATTTCTTGTCAGCACATGTCCTCTTTATGCAAATACAACACTCCTTTATAAGAGCCAACAAAACAACATACAAACACAGTCTTCACTTGCATGCGACGCGGGGTGAGGACGGGGACAATGGCATTGCGAGTGTTAGGGTTGCCACAGTGTGCGGCTCCTGCTCCCAGCGCCGCTGATGGTGAATGACCGGGGCTTGACTGCTGGAGTCCTTCTCTGGGAATTGTCCTTAGTAAAATGATGCCTGTTCTACCAGGCCTCTCTGGGGCATGTGCGAGTGAGAGGGAGGGCAGGGAGAGGTGCACAGAGACTGGGTGCCCTCGCCCCAGGTAACAGAGGGCCGACTCAGCTCTGGGGCTCCTCTGGAAAGCAAGTGTGGTCTTTTTGTGACTACACCACACTTCAGCCCTCTGACCCAAAGGCCCACCCCTCAAGCTCCGGCGGGGTTTCTTCTCCGACAGCTCTTTCCCCAGGACCCATCTAGCATGGTGAAGCACACTCCTTCCCAATTTCTCTCGTTTCGATTTTATCTTTCAGTTTGTTTTATGGAAATACATAAACGTACACAGAAGCCAAGAATATAATGTAACTCATTAACCTTATCAACATCTTGCAGTTCTTATTTTTTTCTGTTTTTAAAAAGTAAGTCTAAAAACTATGTTCAAATTTTTTTTTCACACAAATACTTCGGTTTGTGTCTATCATCTAAAGTATTTTTTAAAAAAGCAATGAGCACAATGATATGATGACCTAAAATTCACCATAATTCCTTAATACTATCTATAATCTGTGTCCAATATCCTTCAATTATCCCCTAAATATATTTTTTTTATGCTGTACATGGATTTGTGATTCTTTTTCTTCTTGTCTTTTTTTTTTTTAATCCTGGGGCTGGGACCCAAGACTTTCTCCATCTACCACCCAGCTACATTACATCCCCAGCCCAAATTTGTGAATTTTTAAATTTAATTTTTTTTTTTTTTTTTTTTTTTTTTTTTTTTTTTTTTTTTGGTGCCAGGGATCGAACTCAGGGCCTTGTGCTTGCTAGGCAAGCACTCTACGATTTGTGAATTTTTATTGCCATGTCCAGGACTTGCTTTCTGGTAATCATTATCTTCACCAGGATTCTTACCAGAGCCTCTGCCTGGTCCCCTAGTCTTTCTTTTCACTGCTCTCTTTCACCTTTCTCACCCCTGCAATGTTGCGTTGGTTTTCCTAAGGGCCAGCACAGTGGCAAACATTCCCCACCACAAAAATGTTCAGATCGCCACTGCCAGGAGCACCAATTCTCAAAGTACAGTATACGAAACGTTAGTCTGCTGGCTACTTTTTAAAAAGGAGGAAAAACATTCGTAATAAAATGGGTATTCATTGATGAACTACCTCTGGGAAATGGTATGGCTTTTATCCTCTTCTTGAATTTGCACACAAAATGCATATTAGCTTATTCAAGGCTCTGAGCCATCTCCTGTAGGAAAGAGTCCTCTGAATATTTTTTTCTTTTTGCCATATAGGAGTACTGGGGATTAAACCCACGGCCTCACACATGCTAGGCAAGCCCTCTACCACTGTGCTACACCTTCAGACTCTGCTCCTCTTAAATTTAATTTTGAGACAGAATCTCACTAAGTTGTCCAGGCGATGTCAAACTTGCAACTCTCCTGCCTCAGCCTTTTGAGGAGCTGGGATTACAGTTGTGCACCACTGCAACCAACTCCTACCGAATTCCTCCCTTTTTTCTGCAGTACTAAAAATTAAACTGAGAGCTTTCACACTGAGCTACATTCCTAGGGTTCCCCCACCCCAACCCATTTTTGAGCCAACATCTCCTAAATTGCTAAATTGCCTAGGTGGGCTTGAATTTATGATCCTCCTGCCTCAGCCCCCCATAGTGCTAAAATTACAGGTGTGCATTCCTGCACCCAGCTTCCAATAGAACCTTATAATCCAGTGTTTTCCAACCTGGATGGCCATACTCTGCTGTGTTTAACTCTTGCTAACATCCTGCAGAACCTGTGTTCTGTGGAACACATTCTGGGAATTATGGGTCTCCTGGAATGACATTCAAGGCCTTATATGATCTGAGTTCATCCATATCTCTTCGTACGTCCCCCAAGCCTGGGTCTGGAATTTATTTGCCTGCATTTTAGCTCCCTGTGTGTTGGACAATTTTCTTGTTGAATCCCATTTTGTTGAAATTCATTGCATCCTTTGAATCCTAGACAACCGAAGAAGCCATACATACATTTCTTAGCCAAAAATGACTTTTTCTTTCTCCAAATTCTCAAGGTACCTGTGCATTATGCGATAGCAACAGACATCAGGCTCCGGGTTGCTGCTTCGCAGGTTACTAGCAATGGGGCTTTTTCATTTACAAAATAGCAATAATACAGCACTTAGCTCATACAGTTATTTTGTGGGTTAAATAAGAAAATAAATGTGGGTGCTATTTAGTTTCATGTTTTGAAGTCAAGGATTGCATAGAACTCCTTTCTGTACCTTGTAGTGATGAGCTGGCTCAACAGACCTTGGACCCTGTTGGTAAATTTTTTATTTTCTAGTTTAGACAGAGAGTCTAGAACACACATTACCTTTAAGACATATGGGCGGAATTAAGTTATCTGTGTCTTCTCTGCCTTGGGGGTGAGTAGGCATCACCCTGCCAAATAAGGCAGGGAGAGGGGAAGGAAGAGTAATTTGAGCAGAGGAGCTGGTCCCCAGGCCCTGAGAAAGGTCAGGCGGGCTCTGGAATACTGGGATGTGTGTATGTGTGTTATGGTAAAGGGAAGAGCAGAGATGAGTGTCTATGAAGACTCAGAGAATCATCGAGGCACTTATCTGAAGGACAGTGAAGAGTTCAAAATAAAAGAAATACAAGATCCAGTCTGCACGTTGAAAAGATCACTCCACAGGCTGGGTGGAGAAGGGCTTGTTCCTGAGGTAAAGAGCTGAGTTAAGCCTTACGCCAGTCACTGTTATTATGACTTAAAACTGTACTGAAGATGGGTTTTGCCCCAACTGGATCATGAAATCAATGTAGTAGCTCATGGCCAGCATGTGAAATAAGAAAAAGAAAAGAATAAAGAATATCAGAATGCGTTTCCCGTGTAATGGTATTACTTTGTGAAACTTGTAATCAGTTTGTGTGTTTCTCTGTACGTTCGTATGGGGTAACAATGTCCAGCATATTTCTAACTTTTATGTTGAGGTCAACAGCGTTTGGCTAACAGGATTTGAGAGACTAGGAAGCTTTCTTACAAATGCGGATCCACGTCACCATGGAAACCAGGTGGTGGATCTTAGCAAAACAGCTGGGATCATTTTTCCTACTGAGACCTGAGACTCAGGAGAGCACGTCCTGTCGCTGACAGAACTCAACAAGCTCGCAGAAGGCCCAGTGACGGGCTGATCGGGACGAAGCCTGAGGTAACTGTGCTGCGTTTTCATCAGTGGTGGTTCTAGACCACCTCTGCAGGGTGAGATATTTGTGGTCTTCCTGATTCGTGGTGGCACAGTCACTTTTTTGCTTAGCGTTTACGAGGAGAGGGCTGGACGAACCATCTGTGCCAGGAGCTTCAAAGATGTGTTTTGGTTTACATTCTGTTACAATGAAGCTAATGCAACTTATTTTGTGTTTTTCAAAATTATTTACTTGTTTTGGAAGGGCTCTAGTAAAGTAATGAATGAGTACTGGCCATGGTTATAATACGGTGTTGGTCTGGTTGAAGAAAAAAACATCCAACAGATGTTAGTTTTGATTTATTGTTTTCCGTGGGAATCCACATTTTATTATTTTTCAAATTCTATTTGGATAGAAATATGTCATAGGAGGGGAAATGCTAAGTTTCCATTTAGCCATATTCACTTTAGCAGTGGCAACTTGCCATATTCTTTTTCTCCTCTTTCCTTGTTTTTTTTTTTTTTTTTTCAGAAACAGCACAAACACTTGCTTGAACTTGAGACTGACCTGAACTTTATTTAATGCTCTTTCAAAGGCCAACTGGAAGGCATCATTTCTCATGCAAGAGAAAGCGCTTAACGGTAGTTTAGCTGACCAGAAGGAACTTAGCCCGGCTCCTTCTTATTTGAAGCTGAGGCAGTAGAACGTCAGGGAAGGGTGTGACTTGTCCAAGGACATGACTCACGGGTGGCAGACCTGGAACCAGACGTAAGCGCCACCGCCAGCCTCTGTGCCCCTCAGATACCAGGCACAGGCTCGTCCAGGGCAGCAGCCTCATGTGAAACCCTCACCACAGGGATCATGTAGGAGTCAGCATACATTTTGTTACTGGCAAAAAAACTCACAAGTAATTGATGCTGTGGAATTGAATATTTTATTTGTTGGTTAATTGAGTTTATTATCACAGAAGGACTCTCCAGAGGAGATGGATAGTTTATTAGGGGCACTTATTTTTACAGATAATAAGATATTAGAAAAAGTTTTCTGAGAATAGTCAGTGTCTCTTATCTGACGTACAGAATACTTCCCCCTGGAATATGGTTATTCAAAGCATGCAAACTAGATCAGGATGAATTTTCTAAAAAGCGCAGTAGATTTGGAAGCAAGGAAGAAAAACTTTTAATAATTTAATCCAGAATTTCTCAAATTTGGAACTACTGATGTTTTAAGTCAAACAGTTCCTTATTAAGAGGGCCTTTCCTATGATTCTAGGGTGCTAACTCCAGCTCCGGCCTCTTCTCGCCAGACAACTACAATCATACCTCCAACCTTGCCAAACGTCATCTGCAGGATGAGATGGCACCCAATTGAGAATCACTAACTTAAGTAAATCTGGGTGCTTAAGACTTCAGGAAGAGGTAGATATTATTGTTTCCTATGATAAACATAATAAATACATTTATAAAATATAAAAGCATATGTTACTCCCTTAATACCAAATTACCTCAAAGTCAGTCTCAACATGTTACAATGAACAGAGACACTAGTCTGTTCGGATGTCACTTCCAAACATCAATGAAAATACATTTAGCTCTCTGCCAAAATCGTCCCTAAGAGGAGCGTGTTTGGGGGGTGCAGTTCGTGACCACCGGGGTGCCCTTAGGCCCTCTTGCTCCATCCCAGACTTTCTCTCCTCACAGTAGGCACTCTTTCACCATCTCCTCCTCTCCAACAGCGCCCTGCTGGCTTCCTGCTCTCTTCTCCTTGCTCTTGCTGTCACATGCTGCCTGGCCTTCCAGTCTGCCTCTCTGTCACCTCCCTCTGTGGAGCTGCCTTACTCATGACCTAGACTCACTCCACAGAAGACGTGGAGTCCAGGCAAATCCTAAACCTGCCTGGAATGATCCGTGAGGAGGGAAACTCAGACACCCAAACAGAAGACTGAATGTTTTGATCACAACCATACAAAAAATAAGGATTGGCAGCAGTTCTAATACTCAGAATCACCACAGTTAATGGCCCAGTGGATATCAAGGTAGGCAATTTTGATCCATGGAGTTGTAAGACGAGCATAAAGGTGAAAATTTGTGTTTGTATTCTCTGGCATGAAGGAAAATAAGGTGATTTGCCCTGGCTTCCACATCACTTTTTCAACTGAATTGTGAGATTGCCCCAGGGCGTTTCACTTTAATGGGATCATCATCATCATTGCTGCTGTCATTTATGCAGCATTTACTATGTGCTACAGTGTAAGCATTTTACAGGAATGTGATGCACAACTTTCAGTACAGGTGCAGCTCATAGTTCTAATTAACTGATGGGGAAATTGAGTCTCTCGGGAAATATGCAAAATGCCCAACAATACATAGGTATTAATTTTTTATTTGTAAGTACAAGAAAAATTCCTATGCTTGAGGCTGTCCAGTCTCACCTTTTCCTTTGCCATGTATCTATCTTTGAACTCCCGGTGTGGCCAGATGACCATCTGGTTGCCATTTCCACTCCTCTTTCAACAAGAGTGCTTGGAGAGCTGGAGAAGGACGGTCAAATGGGCCATCGGAGACCCTTCCCTGGGTTTCTATTGTAAGAGCCATGTCAACATTCTTGCCTGTGCACACCAGGCACATTTGCTGTAGACTGGAAGTGTCTGGAGACCCGATGCAAGGATCGCATATCCCGTTGGTTCTCAGACTTAATCGTATGTCCACATCCCTGGGAGGGCTTGTGAGAACACAAATTACACGGCACTCCCACCTCATATGGCGTTGGATGTTGTAGGTCTGGATCAGTGCCCACAAACTTGTATTCCTAACAAGTTTCCTAGTAGCTTGGGGACCCCAGTTTGTGAACCATTGCTGTCATCAAGTAAATTGAGGAACCAAACCAAATTAAACCAGTCAATTTCCTAATGGGTCTTCTCAGAGCCTTTAAAATGCTAGTACTTGGTTTCTTAAACTCTGTTTTGAAACCATAAAAAAAAAAAACTATTATTATAGCTCAGAGTTCTATATAATGAACTTTGAGAACCAGTGGTCTACAAACAATGGAATCTGACAATTTTGACTTAAAGAAAAGTTAAGGGTAATGAAATGACATTGGTGGTGGGGAGAGATAGTCTTGGTTTTGATGTCTGTCATGACAGCGCAGCTGTTGCATCTTTTAGCAAATGAATAGCACATTTCTCCAAGGGATTCGTACAGATTGAAAATAAATTCGACATTATTGAGATTCACATAACATAGGCCAGGAAAAGAGACAAAAACGTATCTGCAATGACATTTGAATTGCTGTTTCATCTCCTTATTGAAATACAAGCCGGGAATCAAACATTGATGAAATGGAGAGCACTGACATTTTACTCCTGCCATGCTGGATCCCAGCCTAGACAAAGAGCCTGTTAAATGCGAAAGACAAAGAGTCCTTTTGTGAGGCAGTGAGTTCATCTGGGAGAAATATTAAGTGAAGTCTCAAAGGATAGAGTTCTCTAGCGTCTTTACCTACAACATGCCCTGAGAGACAACGGGGAAAAATCACACTCAAAATACTTGGGAGAAGAGAAGGAAGGAATTGATTAAAGGATTGGATTTTGATCCATATAAACCTCAATTTTTGCCTCCAGTGAAGAAATCTATACTAGGAAATTAAAATCAAAGTGGCCAATGAGATTACAGCAAGGAAATACATTCTTCCAAGCAAAGAAAGCATAAAATGTTACTTTGTAACACTATCCCAGATAGGAGCTAGAGGATTGGACAAGATGGTTATCTTCTCTACCCTCAATGATCAGACCCTGTAATAAGAAGGATAAGTTTAAAAAAAATAAAAGAAAGAATCAAGTAAGTGTTATGTGTGAAGACAAACATGGGCAGGAGGTGGAGATGAACAGGGCTTGGGTGGATTGATCGGTTTTAGAAATCAAACTCAGGGAGAGCTGCTGGGATGACTTATTCAATCAAAGAAAGAAAAGGAAGAGAAAAGGAGGAAAAGAAAAAGTGAGCTATATGAATGTTCAAGTAAAGATAGTTCTAGAAATCCAGAGCAGTGTGTGAAACACAGTGTAATCAGGAAAGAATGACTTCATGTGAGAGACCACCCTGAGTCATACAAGTGTCAGCTTGTAACTATGGCTGGAGCTGGGACAATGGTGCTCTAGGACAGCCTAGACTCAGCCTCCAGCTTGGGGACATTGTGTCCTCCATAATTCATTCCCTCAGGTTCCAAATGCTACATGGTGGCTTCTACCATGTTAATGTAGAAGAAATAAATCCTTCGGCTGTGTTCACAACCACATACAGCATCATATGCAGTTCTCCTAACTCTATGTGTGTGTGTGTGTGTGTGTGTGTGTGAAAGAGAGAGAGAGAGAGAGAGAGAGAGGGAAAGAGAGAGACTCTGTATAATACAGGCTGGCCTCGAACTCACTATGTAGACCAGGCTAGCCTCGAACTTGTAGTCATCATCCTGCCTCAGCCTCCCAAGTGCTGGCATTGCAGGTGTGCACCACCATGCCTGGCTGTTCTTGCACAAGGATTCTTCTATATTATATGGATTCTCTTCCTTGTGGTCAAGAGCTATTCCTTCATATCCATAGAAAGGTTGATTTTGCACAAATAACCTTAACAATTTCAGGTGGCTCAACAATTTTAGTTCCCTAACTAAACCTATCACATCTCTTCATGGTGGTGCTGCAGGGAGAGATGAAGGAGGTATTGGCCCAGTACTGGGGAATACCGAGTCTATGATGGCCTAAGTTGATGCTATGTACAGAGCTTCAAATAAGTGGATATTTTAGGCAGATTTTCAATGTCAAACGATGATTGACTGAAGTATTTTATTAAGGTTCAGGTAAAGATATCTAAGTAAGAGCCATTAGTATGCTGTGTACCAGCAACACATTTAATCCAAAAATAAAGTCACAGACTAAAAATTAAAGGATAGAAAATAATATTCCATGCAGTGGGAATCCCAAAACAAGTGGAAGTAGCTATCCTATTTTCAGACAAAGTGGACTCCAAACCAAACTGATCGGAAGAGACAAAGAAGGTCACTGCTTATTGGTTAAAGCAGCAGTTCAACAGGAAGAAATAACAATTATGAACACATAGAATAAACACTATTGGACACAAATGACCAGACTAACATTAGCATGATTATAGTGGGGGATGTCAACACCCCAATAACTGTTGTCAACCCCCAATACTGGAGTTGAACCAAACTTTTGAACAAATAGACTTAATAGATATCTATAAAATATTCTACCCAACAACCACAGAGTGCACAGTCTTCTTGGCAGCACATAAAATTTTCTTCAAGATAGAGCACACACTACCCAATAAAGCAAGCTTAAGAAAGTGCACATTGTCTGATCACAGTGCAATGAAACTAGAGATCAATGGCAAAAGAAAACAGAAATTAAGCAAACACTTGGATTAAGCAATATACTTTTGAATAATCATGAGATCACAAAAGAAATAAAGAAAAAAATTAGAAAGTTCCTAAAATCAAACACTACTGTCAGTACAACATACTGGAACCTAAACAACACGATGAAAGCAGTCCTATAAGGGAAGCACATAGCTGTGAATGTGCACATCGGAAAAACCAAGCAAGTCCAAATAAATAACCCAATGATACACCTCAAGGAGCTAGAAAAACAGAGCAATCCAGATCCAAAGCTAGCACAAGAAAGGAAATTAGAAAGATCAGAAGTTAATGAAGAGACTAAATGAAGAGACTAAAAAAATGACACAAAGAATCAATGAATCAAAGAATAAACAAAATAGACGAGTGCTAACCAATCTTAACCATAAGAAAGGTAAGAAAAGACCCAAATCAATGCAATTACAAACGAAAAAGATGAAATCAGACAGGACACTGCAGGAATCCAGAAGATTATTAGTAACTTCTTTGAAAACTTGTACTCCAATAAATTGGAAAATTCAGAAGAAATAATATATATATGAATTGCCCATACTGATCCAAGAATGTATACAAACCCTGAGTAAACCAATAACAGGCAATCAAATTTAAGCAGTAATTAAAAAAAAAAACTGACTAAGAAAAGCTGAGGTCCTGATGGGTTAGCAGCCCTATTCTACAATAACTTCAGGGAAAATCTAATGCTAATACTCCTCAAATGCTTTAATGAAATCAGAAGAGGAGTACTCCCAAAATCGTTCCTGGATGTGATTCTGAGGAATCAGCATTACTCTGATTCCTAAACCAGACAAAGAACAAACCAAAAGAGAGAATTATGAACCAATCTCTTTAATGAACATAAATACAAACATTCTGAACAAGCAACTGGCTCACAGATTGCAACAAATCATCAGAAAGATCATACACCGTGACCAACTAGGATTCATCCCACAGATACAAGGGTGGCTCAACACACACAAATCAATAAATGTAATATATCGCATAAACGGAAGCAAGGACAAAAATCATGTGACCATCTCCATAGACCTAGAAAAAACCTTTGACAGAATCCAACATCCATTCACGATAAAAACTCTGAAGAAAATAGGTATAGAAGGACCTTATCTCAAACTGATAAAAGCTACTTATGACATCATATTAAATGGGGAAAAGCTAAAACTTTGCCTCCAAAATCAGGAACAAGACAAGAGTGTCCACTATCACATCTCCTATTCAATATAGCACTGGAAACATTAGTCAAAGCAATTGGGCAAGAGAATGAAATGAAAGTGGTATGTATACAAAAGGAAGAAGTCAAATTGTCATTATTTCTAAACAATACTATCCTCTACATAGAAAATCTAAAAAATTCCGCCAAAAGCCTTCTAGAATTAATAATCAAATTCAGCAATGTAACAGAATACAAAAGCAACACCCCCAAATCAGTAGCATTCCTGTACTAATAATGAAATCACTGAGGAAGAAATTAGGAGAACTACACCAGTCACAATAGCACAAAAAATTAAACATTTAGGAATTAACCTAAATGAGGAAGTTAAAGAGCTCTATGACAAAAACTACATACTCCAAAGAAGGATATTGAAGAGGACATCAGGAAACAGAAAGATATCGCCTGTTCCTAGACAGGTAGAACAAATATTGTCAAAATGGCCATACAGTGATACTTCGGTTCATGATCTTAATTCTTTCTACGATTCTGGTCGCAAACCAAAGTGGATTAGAACTGACTCAAATTTCCCCATAAGGTCAGCATTGAACCTGTTGAATTTGATTCAGTTCTCATCTAATTCGGTTTGGGACCAGAAACATGGAAAAAGGATTAAGTTTGTGAACTGAAGTAATACTGTAATTTCAAAAGCATATATATATTTAATGCAATCCTGATCAAAATACCAACAGCATTCTGCACTGAACCGGAGAAAATGATCCTAAAATTCATATGGAACCAGAAGAGACTCAGAATAGCATGAGCAATCCTGGGCAACAAAAGCAAAGCAGGAGACATCACAATCCCAGAAGTGAAGTTATATTATAAAGCTAAGTGATAAAAACAGCATGATATTGGCACAAAAACAGAGGCAAGGAACAGAATAAAAGATGCGGAAACAACCACAGAGCCAAAAACATATACCAGAGGAAGGATAGCCTCTTTAATAAATGGTGCTGGATAAACTGGCTATCCACATGCAGATGACTGAGTATAGACTCACATATCTCACCATGCACTCAACTAAAATCTAATGGATCAGAGAGCTAAAAACAGAAACACTTAATCTGCTGGAAGATAAAATAGGTAAAAGAGCAAGGCAAGGCAAGGATTCTCTGAAAAGAACACTAGCTGTAACAAGAAATAGCACCAAAAATCAATCAATTGGATCATATCAATTAAAAAGCTTCTGCAGAGCAAAGGAAACAAACGACAGAGTGAAGAGACAACCTACAGAATGGGAAAAAGATTTTGCCAGCCATTCCTCAGACAGATGACTAACATCTGAAACATATGAGCAACGCAAAAATTAGACCTTCCAAAATAAAAACCTAATCAAAAAATGGGCAACTGAAATGAATAGATACTTCTGTGAAGAAGAAGTACAAATGGCCAACTCATACATGAAAAAAATGTTCAATCTCTGGCCATTAGAGAAATGCAGATTAAAACACTGAGATTTCATCTCACTCCAGAAAGAATGGTCATATCAAGAAATCAAATAACAAATGCTGGTGAGGCTGCAAGGGGACAGAGAAACCCTTCTACACTGTTGGCGGGAAGTACAACCACTATGGAAATCAGTATGGAGATTCCTCAAAAGACTAAAACCAGAAGTTCCTTTTGACCCAGCTACTCTCCTTTTAGGCATCTTCTCCAAAGAATTAAAGACATCATATTACAGGGGTACCTTCATAACCGTGTTTATAGCAGCACAACTTACAGTAGCTAACTCTTGGAAGTGGATTGTATGTCCATCAACTGTTAAATGGATTTTTAAAAAAGTGGTATTTATACACAGTGGAGTACTACTCTGCCATAGGAAAGACAAACTTGAGTCATTTGTAGGAAAATGGATACACCTTGAGACCGTAACATTAAGAGAAATAAATCAGATACACAACTTAAACACTGTATGGTTTCTTTTATATGAGAAACCCAAAATATAAATAAAGAGAAAATAAAAGACAGATAATAGGAAGTAGGGAAATAGATCTTTTGCTAGATGGAAGGGAACCAAGAGATGGAAGGAAACCAAGAGATGGAAGGAGGGAGGGAGGAAAGAAGGGTGAGGAAGAGGATGAAAAAATAATAAATATATGTTATGTACATGTACCAACTCTCCACAAAAAATTTTAATCATATTACAAACACATGCTAGTAAAAAATAAAATTTGAAAAAATATGTGTAAGATATAAATTTGTCTAAAAATGATTCAGGAGAATATTTTAGAAATGAGTATGGAGATGAGAATTTTCATATTCTGTATTGTAACTTTTTTTTTTTTTTTTTTTTGGTGCTGGGGATCAAATTCAGGGCCTTGTGCTTGTGAGGCAAGCATTCTAACCACTGAGCTAAATCTCCAACCCTGTAACGAAAAGTTTTAAAAATCATGCAGCGAGATTCCAAACGCTTGGTGTTAATTCTCAAAGCGTTGAACTCCAGTCCAACTTCTTGCTGAAGGAGGGGGCAGCTGGCAAGGGAATTTGGGGAAAGGAAGACAGCTAGGACTGGTAGGGAGAACATGCCAACCTCTCCTCCTGGAATTCCCAGTACTGTGAATCTGAACATGTGCCTTCTAAGAAGTTCAAATCCCGGAAAGAGAGACTAGCCCACTATCAGAGCAGAACAGAGGTTGTATGACTGTTGAATGGTGCCCGAGGAGTCCCAGCCCTCCCTGAGCTTTGTTCTCCTAAGTGGCGGGGAGTTAATGAAGGCCGGCTGAAATCCTTGGAAGAAGAGCCACAAGTCTGCTTGGCTTTTCCTTTCTGCCGGCCAGCCCGACTGTGTCATCATACCCACACGAATCTGGCTTGTGCTGTTAGAAGAATTATCTCCCCATTAAAAACCAATCTTAATAGGCCTAATTGGAAGGCTGCTTTTGTCTGTAACTAGATCAAGAGGGTAATGAGTGTGAGCCACGCTATGCAGGGGGAGACTGAAAGAAAATGAAACGCTCAGCCGGGCGGATTACAGTCACATTAGGGAGCTTTGACGTGCACACAGGAAGAAAAATAAAAATATAGAGAGCTGGTTTCTTCCCTCTCTTTCTTTCTTTCTCTTTCTCCCTCTTTCTTTCTTTCTTTCTTTCTTTCTTTCTTTCTTTCTTTCTTTCTTTCTTTCTTTCTTTCTCTCTCTCTTTCTCTCTCTCTTTCTTTCTTTCTTCTTTCTTTCTTTCTTCTTCTTTGTAGGATTAAACCCAGGGCATCCTAGAGCCAGGCAAGTGCTGTACCCCCGAACTATATCCCCAGCCTGCGCTTCTTGACACTCTTCCTAGTGTATGCAGGAAAACTTGAGTTTCCCTGAAAGGATTCCATTTCAGAGACAAAGTATTGTTCTTTTTAGGGCTTCAGCTTCCTTGCTTGTAAAAACGAGTATGATAACATCTGTAATTATTTTAGCGGGGTGGTTAAAAGTATTAAACGAGTTAGTATACTTAAAGCGTTTAGAATCATGTCTGGGTGTCTAGTGTAGCATACAGTTAATGAAAGTGCTTACTATAAGGTTTAGTTACTATTATTGTCCTCATGATTATTTCTAACTTTCTTTTTTCTCCTCTACGTGAGCAAGAATAGCAGTCATTTATTCTTGTACTTTTGGGCCTGGAAAAACCTTTAGAGCATTGCTTCTAGAACTATATTCTGTGGATATTCACATTATTGAAGATATTCATTATATAAACAAGATTATCTGACCAATGAACTTTAGGAAACGTCAGGTTAAATAAAAACATGACTGTTTTTAACCATCCGATCCTTTGGAGCCTTTAATGTGCCTGCAATCGGCACCTCCACGAGGTGATGTTTTACTCCGTGTCTCCTGAATGAATTTGACCATAAAACCTACTTCTCACAGAAGAAACTATGGATAAGAACTCAGTGGTGCCCAAAGAAGAAAACGCCTTCTGCTAGGTCCTCAGCTGAGTAGAGGCGGAGGCCTGACTTGAACGCGGGTCCCCTAGGGTCTCTCCAGGAGGCTTTGTATGAAGCATACCACTTGCCTGGCCTTGGATTTCTGCAGGAAAAGGCCTTGGGATACATGAGAATGAAAGTCTGCTGGTTCCAAGGATGGGCCTCAGGACACGGGGCCCGAGTGCAGTGCACACTTCCTCTGAGCCAGCTCCTATAGCATACTGGACACTCTTGGGCCTTGTGCTTCCTTTGTGTGCTGCTCTTGCCGTGTGGGGTTACTGAAAATTTAAATCAAATGGTATATTTAAGGCATATACTTTAATTATAAGCAATTTATCACTTGAGCATATAGTAAGTGCTCAAAATATTTTGCCAGTTATGATCAATAGTGTTGGAGGGGGCAGGTTCAACAGTAAGGTAACGGAGACCTGATGACTATAGCCTGTTTGCTGACAACTTCCTTTTAAAGGAACCCCCAAAACTCAATAGCAAACAAAACAACTTAATTTTAAAAATGGACAATAGAATTAAATAGGTATTTCTCAGGAGAAGACAGACAGATGGCCAGCAGGTATATGAAACAATGCTCAACATCACTAATCATCACAGAAAGGCAAATCAAAACCATGAGATTGTCCCTCACCCCAGGAAGAATAACTTCTGCAAAAAGACTAAAGATAACAAGAGAAAGTAGAGAAGAGGGAAATCTTGTATGCCATTTATAGGAATGTAGATTGATATAGCCATTATGGAAAATAGTATGGCGGCTCCTCAAGAAATAAAAAATAGAACTACTATATGATCCAACATTGCCACTCCTGGGTATATGTCCAAATGATATCCAGATGAAATGAAATCAGTATATTGAGAGACACTTGTATTGCCAAGCTCATTGTGTCACTATTCACAATAGTCAAGGAATGGAAACAACTCGGGTCCATCAACTGATGAAAAGACAGAGAAAATATGGTTGCACTAATCACTTTCCTGTTGCTGGGCCAAAACACCCAACACCCTCAACTTAAAGGAGGAGAGATTGATTTCGGTCAGAGTTTCCAGTGGATTCAGTCCAAAATCGGCTGGCTCCAAGGCAGAAATGGATGGTAGAAGGGCCTGGCAGAGGCTAGCTGCTCCTCCCTTGGCAGCCAGAAAGGCGAGGGGCTAAGCACAAGAATACACCTTTCCAGAGCACCTCCCCAGTGACCCGCCTCCAACCAGCCCACCTCCCAACAGCAAGTCAGCTACTGTAATGATCAGTGGTGATGAGTATGGTGCCCCCGTGATCCGACAACCTGTTAAAAACATGAGCCTGGGGGGGGCATTTTAGATCTAAACCCTAACTATGGTAGTATACACAATGGAATACTGTTTGGCTATAAAAAAAAAAAAGGATGAAATCCTGTCATTTTTGACAATATGGATGGAACTGGAAAGCTTCCTGTTAATTGAAGCTAAGCCAAGCAGGGGGAAGCAGATTCCACATCATTGCACCCATATGTGGAATCTGAAGACATTGATTGCATACAAGTTGGGAGTAGCGTGGTGGTTACCAGGGGCCAGGGACAGTTAGAGGTGGGGGGATGTTGGTCAACAGCTACTAAGATGCAGTTAGATAAGAGCAAGGAGCTCTGTGATCCTAGAAACTGTCATGTAGTGTACAATTTCAGAAAGGTAGGAGAAAGGATTTTAAAGTTTTCACCGTAAATAAATGATAAACATTTGAGGAGACAGCTGTGTTTAACACGATTTAAACATTATGCAATGTGTACATGTACTGAAATAGCGTGTCGTCCCATTATATTAATATAATTAGTACGATTTTCATGCATCAGTTAAACATTTTATTTTGCACAAAGAGAAAAAAATGTCCGCAGAAATAGCTCTAGGATACTCAATTGTAAGTAATACCAAGAAGCCACAGGTACTAATCAACCAGCCCTAAAACAAATTGCCATCCTGGCCTTTCTTGCTAGAGCCGAGAAGAAACAGCTGCTGACGGAGTGCAGGAGTGTGCCGCCCGACGCTGGGTCTCCGGATTCTCCTCTAGGGATTTCTAAAGCGGGGCGGTGGAAAGGTCCCCGGATAGCACTCATGACCACCCTGCCAGGCCCACAGTGGGCCACAGGTCCAAGCCCATCCACGCGCTCTGTGACTAGACCTCCAGGAAGTGTTGAGGGCCAACTTTTGGAAACTCTACAGCAATGTGCAGAGTAATTTTACATCTGTCAGACTCAAAGAATAATTTTTAACATGGACGCTTGTATTTGTATACCTTTACATCGTTTCATTTTTCTACTAATTTATTCTTATTATAATTATGGAAGCATCAGTCCAGGTCAGATGGAAAAACGAACTAAGAATGAAATGGACAGCTTGAGAAATGGTCCAGCACAGTGGTTCCCGCAAGTGTGTCTGCAAAGCTCACAGCACCCACACAGCGCTGTTGGGGCTTTGCTAGTGACACAGTTGTCAGGCCCAGCCCAGGCCCACAGCACTGGACAGTCTGTAATACAAAAACTCTTCTGGTGATGTCTAGACATACTACATTTTCAGAAGCCTTTAGGCCACCTCCAGGATAATTGTCTTTCAAATTTAGTAGAGTGAGAATAAGTATTATAGCCCCAACTCTCATACACAAAAATAATGCAACACCGTTTTCCTAAAATCAAATTAAATTTATTTTGAATTACCAAACACTTGGGTGAGTGGCGATGTCAACATTAGTAAGGGTTAGGTTCAGTTACAAGTGATAAAGATCAGTTACAGAGACCTAATCAATTAGCAGATTCTTGAAAACAAAAGCCAGGAAGCCAAGTTTCTCTTGAGGTAAATTCTGTTGTTTGCCTCATACCCTAAACCTATGAAGGAAGAGAACACAGGCCTGTCTACCTTTCTTAATAACAGGGAAATCTCAGGGACTGTCCAATGCACTATCCATTAACAATGGTATTTAATCATCCTTGGTAATAAACCTGGAGCCAAATCAATTCTTAGAAAGTTCAAAGCCCACTCTGAGTAGTCTGGAGTTATTTAGACATCCAGCACCCCTCCACGCCACTCCACCAACCTTTCACCTTTGTTTGCTGAGCTCAGTCTTTTAAACTCCCTTCTTAGAGTTTGGAACCCATATATTTCCTCCGCATCTCCATTGGTCTATCACAGATTCTTTCAGCTACCCTACAGATTATTTTCTTGGTATATTTCCTTGTAAATGGAAACCTCAAGCATAAAAAAAGAAAAGATGGGTGGAATCATGTATTACAAATTCATCCTCATGCCTTTGGCAAGGAAATGAATATTTAATTGAAAAATTAGTCTGCTAGGAGCGCTAATTAAGTCTAGAGATTGATGGTTTGTGCAAAATTGTGTCTCTTTGCAGTTTGCTATATTTCTATAGGCCCTTTTTTAACATCAGCTCCAGCTGGTAGCTAAGGGGTGATGCTTCTGTGCTTCTATTGATGTGGGCTATGAGCAACAGCGCTTATGTGGTGATATTTTACAAAATGTAAGTTATAACATAGGCAACTTTAAAATAATTTAAAATAAATTATAATATATTCGATTATGTGTACAATGTCCACTAACTTATCTAATGAATTATGTCAGTTTTTAGTGTGCCACAAAGATGGTTATATATTTCTTGCACAGTATATTCATTTGGTTTTTAGGTTTTCAGAGAGATATAATCAGAAGATAAAATTTGATTTGCTCTTGTTTATGTTCTCTAGTGCCATTTCTAGTCCCTGATATGAATTCTCATCTTTTGTTACAGAGTTAAAAACACCCAGAAAGCATAAGCTTCTGTACATAGATCTATTTGAAGCTGATTTTCCTTTTTCCTACCTACATCTCTAACAAATATTTTCAGAAAAGATAGGAAAAGGGGGAAGCTTATCGAGTTAAACATTTTGTAGGAATAGCATGATATGTAATTTGGATGTCAAATTCATTCATACTTCCTCTTACTTTTATAATTGAAAATGCTTTCTTCCTCTTTTTAGTTGCTTAGTTTTAAAGAAGAATAAAATTACATGCAAGTCCACTTATAGACATTCACTTCTGAAAACTGTAGTTCATTTTATTTGAATCTTAAAGAAAGATATCATTTTAGAAGCACAGCCTTTTTACTACATATCCATATGTACTTTTACTTCTACCATATGAATTGCCCCCACTTCATTTATAAAGTAATACATACTTGTTGTTACAAATTCAAACCAAATGAAGTGTGTAAAAGAAAGAGTCATCTATGTTTGGTGCCAAATCTTTGGAGCTAATCACCCAAAGATCGGGCAAATTGGCATGGTGTTTGTAAGGACAGGTTGGCTGTGAATGAATTTTTTCTGCCAAATTACTGGGAGAACAGGAGAGGCCCTGGGTCAGTATGGACGGATTCTTTATGAAACTCAAGATACCATCAAAAACAGATGTTGTTTTGAAACATCTTCTCCCAGCGAGTAGTGCCAAAATGTGCTCCTTTGGCTTTGGTAGAGTGAATTGCAACAGGACAGGCTCATTAATTGAGTGTGAGATCTCAATTTTTTTTATATGTTAAGGCTTTTCTATTTAGTGAGATGCATCGGGCAATTAAAAAAAAGAACTCTGAGTATAAAGCAAGAAGAAAAAAGAATGCATGTGTATTTTTACGTGGGGGACAGCAAAACCTCACATTATTTAGCAGTATTCCCATACACTAAGAATTGGACAAACCTTATATATACAAATTAAATCAGGGAAATGTGAATTGGGTACCTCTTGGCTCTTTGAGCTTTGCAGTTTACCTGATATTTCATTTTGTAGCAACCAAGCAGCGCATTGGTGGTAGCAAAATGGGATTTCCTTTTGCAAGCTTTTTGATTCACTCTAACCAGAACCTATTAGCTCTTCTCTCTTGAACTGAGGGAGAAAAGGGTTCAGAAGAGATGAGAAACGTGGGTGCTGGAGATTTTTTACTTGATTGGACCCTGACAGCTACTCTGCTTGTTTCAGAAATGGAGGGGAAAGAAGGATAGAGGGAAAAAAAGGAACAGGGAAAAAGGGAGGGTAAGAGTAACTGTATTGTCCATGTTTAGCCAAAGAAAGGCAAATGTAATGCCTACCTGATTTCACCTCAGTCCTGCCCTTGGCAGACAGTGCTACTCAATCAGGTCACATGCCCGAATGAACTCGGTACAGCCCTCTGGGCAGCTGCTACCAATCTATCTAGTTTGGATTTTGAGAATGATTTACTGAGTGCATTATTTATTCATTTATTCAACATTTATTGAACATCTCAACTGCGCCAGGCACGTTAAAGGCATCAGGAGCAAGACACAAAACTTATATTCTAATGAAAATGAAACCTTTTATTGCCCCTTCTGGTCCTGCACATTCACTTGGGATGCAGTAGGTGCTCAATAAATTTTGTTGTTGTTGTTGTCACATTGCATTGAACAGGCTTCTGAAGCGCATTCTGGTGTCAGTTAAGCTAGCTGAGAAGTGAAATATGGCCGTGGTTCTCCCTCAAATAATGAGAACATTTGTTCCACCCAGGTTCACTTCCTGCTCAAGGTTTATTAAAAATACACTCACTGTCAAGATTTGTCCTCAACTTGATGTATTTCGAGGGATGGGGTGGAGAACAAAAAGAAGAATCATACACAGACTCTTATCTCATCTTTTAAACCTGACCTCTGGATGTCTTTCAGATTTGCTGATTGGATTCTTGCTAGAACAAAATATCAGACTCCATCCTCAAAGGAAATAAATTAAGCTGTGCCACGTGAGGACAAATGGTTGACATTGTGCTCTTGCAAACATCTTGTGTGCAGCTGTGAACATCTGAGTTTGTGCCAGTTAAACTGTAATAGCATTGTTGGGGAGAGAGATAAAGGGCAATTCATTCATAAAGTGCCAGTTCAAGGGCTGCACAGGTGTGTTCTATGGATTGGTTTTCTGCTATCTCCCTTCTCTCTAAAATGTAAACGGAGGTAGGATGATTGGGTAATATAATTCTGCCAGAGTTACAGGTCTTCTCTATCCAGGATTGGTGTTGTAGGAATACATGCACTTGGCATTCATAAATAAATGAGAAATAAGAAAAAAACTTTTTTCACTTCACAAAGAGGATCCATATCTGACTCTCTTGAGTGACTTTTTGACCAGTTATTCATTTCCTTATGAATAAGCCTCAGTTTTACCCTCCTCTGGCAAAGAAAAGTACAAAATGTACAGAAGAGAATGACTCATTTGAAGGACAGCTCCGTCACCCTCATTTGCAGTTTCACTCCTCGAAAAGAGGTCATCAGCTGTTTGTCCACTGACCACATATGGTCACTGCTGTAGGGGACAGGGAAGCAATGAGCAAAGGGCATCTCATAAAAAGAGACTGAAAGGGCATTCGGACATTGTTTTAGACAGAGTTTCATCGGGGGCTGGAAGGAGGTGCCCTGCACACCAGAGTGAGAAGGCAAAGTGGCAGAACTGAAATGGGACAGAACCTCAGGGTCACTGTTCCCAAACGCTGGTGTTGGTCCAGTATGTGGCCCAGCTTCTCAGAGCCACCCAGGGAACCTGCTGGAGCTCCGGGTTCCCTGGCCTCACTTACATGCAGAATCACTGGAAGCACAGAGTTTTTCTCACAGCCCTCCAGGTGAGTCCAGAGTGCATAGCTAGATTTCAGAATTACTGGGAGGCCCTGGGTTGAACAAATGAACAAAAATAAAGCAGATTAAAGACAGAGGAAGAGAAAACTGCAGCAAAATCAGGAAAATGAGGCAGAAAACTCTCCCCTTTGTCTGGAGCCAAACCCATATATCACTATTTTGTAGTCTACAAATGCAACTGCCCCCCCACATCCACAGACACCACATGCACAGAGCCCACCAACCAAGCATCAAAATCATTCAGGAAAAAATTGCATTTTGATAGAACATGTACAGACTTTTTCCTTCTGGTTATTCCCCAAACAATATAACAATTATTTGCACAGCATCACATTGTTTGGGTATTATAATTAATCTAGAGATGGTGTAAGGTATACAGGAGGATATATGTAGGTTATATGGAAATACTACAGCATTTTGTATAAGGGACTTGAGCACCATTGGTTTCAATATGGGGAAGTTCGTGCCCCCTGGATACCAAGGGAGGACTATGTATCCAGTTCTGATCCAAATGTTTCTATCCCTAAATCTTTTAATATTTAAATTATAAGGAATTTTATGAATGAGGTAAGATCCATAAAGCCTCCTTCTCACACAAGACACATGCAGCAAGTCCCTGAGAGAAGATTCCCAGTTGGGAGATGGCAGAGGCAGGATTCAGACTTAGGCTATCTGGCTCTGGAGCATGCGTTTTAAGCCCCTGACTCTACCTGATACTGTCTTCCCTGTGTAGATGGAAGCCCTGGGCAAGCACAGTCCATTGAGGCCATGCCTCAGAGAGATGCATGATGGGATGCAGCCAGAGCAGTGTGCAAGGTGTAAAGAGAAGCTCACGAGTCACTGTGGGTTCACAGAGGAGGCTGCACCCAGGACAGGGAATGGGCTCTCTAGCGGTGGCAGTGCCAGCTTTGAAACCTTAAGGGATGAGCAAAACAAGTCAGAAAAAGAACAAAGCCCGGACAGGGCATTTCAGGAGGAGCAGAGCCTCAGAGAAAAGAGAAGACAGCTCTTGGCATCTCTCATGAGAAGGGTGAATGGATACAAAATGGCAAGAATGAAAACGACTCAATTATTGAAACTATTAATGATGATTATATAGTTGCAACTAATGTTAAATTTCACAGTCTTTTATAATAACTGACAGAAATGGTAATTGTGGTGTTCCACAACGTATTGCTGGATAATAAATAATTCCAGAGATTAGTGGCATACTACAGCACTCTTGGAGTCTATGAGTCAGGAATTCCAACACAGAACTGGTAGGTAACAAGTTCACTTCCAGATGTCTGGTGCCTCAGCTGGAGTTGATGTGACCATCTGAGGCTGGAGGGTCCACTTTGAAACGAAGGCACTGTCATCTTGGTGGGCATAGTGGAAGACTGGACTTAGGTGAGACTGCTAGCAAGAACAGTGTCCTCTGCAGCATGATGGACTCAGGGGAGCAGAACTTCTCCCAACGTGGACCAGTGTGCCAGCAACCAAGGCGGTCTTGATCCAGCCTTGGGAGACATGAAGAACTGGTTTCACCATACTCTATCATTGTACCAGGCAGAGCCTATCCATATTCAAAGGGAGAGGACCAAAGAACACCAAAGGATTTAAAAGCATCTGTACTAGTTACTTTTCTAGAGTCAAGGTTTGCAAGAGAGAAAATTTAATACAGGACAACTACAAGTTACAACATTCATGCACAAGCCAAATGCAGGAAGAGTGCAGAACATCTACCTGTGTACTGGAGACCCGAAAGATCTAATCAAGGGCTGGGAGCACACGGCAATGTCCCGAGTACATCTCTGTTTGCACTTTAAAAGCCTGAAGAAATTTGTACTGGCACCAGGATACGATGCTCACAGTGGAGATGAAGACCAGAGCTCCCCTGAAGCAAACAGCAGCCATCCTGGAAGACAGCACTGCCCTGAGCTCCTTCCATGATAACAGCCGAGTTCCCTTCGGGAGAACCAGCCACAACAGAGCTTCTCCCAGGAAATAGCCAGATGCCATCTTCTGCTCCCGTTCCCCTTTAAATTGTGTTGGCAATGATCTTCAGGTGGCTCTTCTAAGGCCAGCACCACACCAATTCATTTCAGATGGGCATTCCTGCTCAAGTTGACCACAATAAGTCCACCACACCATCACATAGAATTAACTCATATGGAGCACTTCATATGTGCCAGACACTGTGCTAGATGCCTAACCAAATATACTTACTTAAATCTCATTGCAAAAGTTTGACGTACATACCATTATCATCCACAGTTTACAGATGAGGGACAAAAGGCTTAGGAGAGATGTGTAACTTGTCCAAAGTCACAAGTAGTTAACCTGGGAAGTGAACCCAAATTTGAGATCTTTAAAGCTTAAACTGTATCTCCTCATTCAGCCCTGACTCCTAGCCCGTGTGCATAGTAGGATCATTACAACTATTTGTGAAAAGAAAGTCTCCTCTATTGTGTACCAAAGGGGACTCACACAGGGGCATTAGACGGCATCATCATGCTCATAAATGACTACAATCTTGTCAGAAGCAGAATTTTTGGGAACCAATGACTGTGCAGGCTTCCAGTCTAACAATTACATGCTATACAATTGCTGGGAATCATTCTCCCTGGGGTGATCTCATCCCCAGAGGCCATGTTTCTGGATCTGAAATTAGGGGCAATTGTGATTTGGAAAATGCTTCTGAAATAAAAGCTCTCTCATACTCAGGAAGGAATATTAGAAGTTGAGAACATTCATTCTTGGGAATATGGAAAAATATCTTTAGATTATGTTGTATAACCTATAGCAATCAGAAGAGGATTCAGTGGCATTTTAACACAAATAAATATTTTTCACTTATCCATTAACCCAAAAAGTACACATTGAACACCTACTATGAAACAGGCACTGTGCTGGATTATGAAGATGCTCTGGAATGAGACAGAAATGATCCCCTCCCTATAGAGCTTATACTTCAGTGTGGGAAACACAGAGAAGCTAAGTAGTTAACTCCACAAACATATATTTAATATAATTCCCAAAATATTGTGAAAAAAACTAATGGGGTAATAAGATAACATCCGGTAGAAGGAGGAGGTGTGTGTGCTATTGCGTTAGACCTCTCTGAAGAGGTAATGATGGAATTGAAACCCAAAGGAAGGGAGGGAGAAAAGAAAGGGAAGGCCACAATCCTGTCCACTTTTAGTCTGAGTTACTCTTGGGTTCCAAACTCCTTTCTTTTTAGTTCAGACCCTGTTCCAAAAGGAATCAGGCTAAACTATCATTAGCACACTAGTGTAAGGAGAATCTAACTGGTCCTAAGTCCAATATGAAGTTTGTGTGCCCAGACCCTTTAGAGGGGAGCCATCTCTCTTGACACATCGGAAACCTTGAGATTTAAGTGTTGACTTTATTTCCCAGCAGGAGAGAAATACGAAGTCTGAGTCCAGCCCCAGCTGTGTACCTCAAAGAGCGCAGTCACTAGGGTGCCCTCTGAGGCCTTGGGAGTGCATGCACAGTCTCAGTGGGCCATTCCGTCCATCTTCTACGGCCTCCTTCCAGCAACAGAAGTGGGCTAGGAGTTTAGGACACTGGGAAATGTCACCTAAATCTTACTTTTCAAAACCCAACACTATTTATATTCACCTGGCCTTGGTGGTAGTGATGGGAGTCTGGATTTACAGGCTAAAATGTAGTAAGATAATGGTAAGGCAGAAAGTGAGGTGGAAAGTCTAGCTTGTATGCATTTTGGCATGGTTACCTGCCTGCTTATTGATCCAGGGAAGGGGGTCTCTAATATCTGAGCTCCTGGCCTGTGGCAGGTATAGGATGTGACACAGGAGGACTAAGTAGTATTGGGAACCTTAGATTGTACATTTTAGTCATTGGTGGAATATTTAAATATGTAGTTATTGTGTGAAACCGTATTTTGGAAATTGCTTCAGGTCTCTGTGTGTGTATTTATGTAATGATATAAATATGTACATATACTTAATAATATAATTGCCTTCGCGCACAGGGTGGGCATCTCTAACCTGAAATCCAAAGTGCTCCAAAACTTGAGTCTTTTTGAAGACTGACGTGAGAACACAAATGGAAATTTCAGCCCCGACCTTTTGCAGCTTAGTGCACGCCAACTTTGTTCTATGCACAAACCTCTTTGTGTTAAATCCCCTTCAGGAAACGTCTATAATGTATACACAAAACACAAATGAATTTTGTGTTTAGACTTGAATCCCAGCCTCATGACATCCTGTTATGAATATATAAGTATTCCAAAAATCTGAGAAACTCTGAAATCTACACTTCTGGACTCAAGCACTTTAGGTAAAGGATACTCAACCTGTAGAGATTTATTATATATTTCCTAAAACAGCACCTAATAACCTAATGCATATTTACTTCTTTCACTTATTTCTTACAATAACTCTATAAAATTGTTTCTGGTAAGTCATTTTACAAGTGAGTAAGTAATAGCATACCATCGAAGACTTGGATTGTCCAACAGAATAGCCACTAGATACATGTGGCTGTTTAAATTTAAATTCTTTAAAATTAAAGGAAACTAGTCGATTCCTTGGCCATATGAATTCCATTTCAAATATTTAATATCGTCGCAAAGCTTCCGCTGGACAGTGCAGGAGACTCTGGCCATATCTTTTCAGCAGTGACTCCTGTGGTACTCCAGGCTGGCGCTGTGCATAGCAGTATGTGCAGATGGGGCTGCTCCTGCGTGCCTTGGTTGGTGAGCAGCCGGTACCTACGAGTCACCAGTAGCTTTTTCTTGTTGTGGCAGCCAAAAACGTCTCTAGACAGTGCTGAATGTCCCCTGGGGAGGGGGAACAAAATCATCCCTATGTGAGAATGAATGCCCCAGATATTTACAGCTTGCATGGGAACTTGGGTGAGTTGCTTTAAAAGGAACTTTGGGCTTCACTCTCCTCATTGGTAAAAGGAGATTTTAAAAACTACAACATACTTTCATGGGATTTTTGTGAATGTTAGATACTGCAGGTTTGGCAGAAAATAAAGGTAACTTAAATATCTTGTAGGAGTATAGTGCCCTGACTTTGCCCTTATCCGAATGATATGGTTATTAGCTGATTTGCGGCTGGCGGCTAGAGATCAAGATTCCTGCCCTACCACGACGCTGTCCAAGACCTTGGGCTTCCATGTTCAGACAATGGAAAGACTGGAGGCGATGATAGATTTCACTATCTATCATTGCAATGATAGATTTGACTGATTTATTTAGACAACAAAGCCTGGAGACTTGGCGATTCTTAAACAAACAAGACTAATGGAATACAGAAAACCATCTCTGCTTCATTGTCCAAATGTTGTTAGGATGGACTTGTGAAAGGGAAAGTAAAAATGATCAAGACACAATATGTATATGTACAATTCCCCATGATGAATGTATTTATAATATATTGCAAACATAAACTAATTAAAAAGCAGGGAAAAGAAACACAAAGGAAAAAGATTAATGATCTTGAGAGTATGTGGAATAATAAGACAATCATGAGTAAGATTTTTAGTGAAAATAGAATCAAACAATTAACTACAGTGAAAATCATCAAAATATATTAATAGCTATCAATAACGTAAGGGAAATTTCAAACTCAACTGTGTAAATAGGGCGAGGCCCAGGCCTGTTTAATGGTCAGGTTCAGATTATCACGTGACTAGGAGGACAAGATAATCAAATAAATATATTTCAGGATTCCACTTCTCCTTGCCTTAAAAAACTAAATATAGATGCTACAGTTTTATAGGGCTTACAGGAGAAATCAGCAGCAGCATATTCTCTCCTTGAGATTTTTCATAATTTGTAGGACTGAGGTGAATATAACCTTTTGATTCTATGAAATTATCATTAGATTAGGACCCATAAACTAACACTTAATCATTATTTTTTTACTGATAAGAGAAATTCCATAAGATTTACAACTAATCAAACATCAAAGTAGAAAAGTAGAAAACAGTTGTGCGTTGCTTAACAATGGGGAACTAGCCTGTGGGCTGCATCTGAGGAAACTTTGTTGTGAGAGCAGTATAGAATGTACTTACACAAATGAAGACAACCATGGGGTCACTAGCCATCACTCTTCCGTGACTACCACTGTATATGCAGTCTGCCAGTAACTGAAATTTTGTGTGCATGTGACTATAGGACATTTCTTGAACATATGTTTCAATTATTACTACCAGATATGTCATAATAATCCAGGCAGGTCGGTGCATTTAAAATGTGTCAGGCAGGCCTCAGGCTAAGAATTCAACATCATTTCATTATCTCATTTAAACTTCAAGGCAATAGTATGAAGAAGCTATTATTTCCTCCAATTTTGAAGGTAAGAACACTAAGGCGGAGAGGGTTTGGATAACTTAGCAGTAAGGAGTGCAGCTAGGTTTAAAACTCAGGTCTAAGGGGTCTGGGGATTTAGGTCAGTGGTAGAGCGCTTGCCTAGCAAGCACAAGGCCCTGAATTTGATGCCCAGCACTCTAAAAAACAAAACAAAACAAAACCAGAAAAGCTCAGATCTGCAAAATTTCACAGCTTTTGGTCATGGGTTGTATTGGTTGGCTTCCTTTCACTATAACAAAATACTTGAAATAATTAACTTATAGAGAGAAAGGTTTGTGTTGGCTCATGGTTCTGGAGGTTTCGGTCCAAGATCAGGCAGCCTGTTGCTTTGGACCTCTGATGAAGCAGCAGGTCATGGTGGAGTGTGTGGGGGAGCAAAACTACTCATCTCATGAACAAAGAAGCAGAAGGGAAGAAGAAGGGACCTGGGTCCTACACTCCTCATGGAAGGTACATCCCCAACACTGAGTGACCAAGCATGGTCCACAAGGACCCGTCTCTTGAAGATCTACAGTGTCTTCCAAAAGTGCCAAGCTTGTGGTCCAAGACTTGAGCACATGGACCTTGGTGGCACTGGTCATTCAACATCCAGTCTATAGCTCCTGTCCTATTCTGCTGATTGGTGATGGGGAAAATATACATTTTTGTTTTGTGTTGAGGATTGTACCCAGGGCTTTTGCCTTGAATTACATCCCTGGCCCTTTTTTCATTTTTATTTTGAGACAAGTTCTTGCTAAGTCACTCATTTGCCTAGACTGGATTTAAACTTGTGATCTTCCTTCCCTCACTTCCCAGAAGGCTGGGAGGCAGACAGACACTCTGACATGAATAACCTATAATCAGCTGTCCCCACGCTTGGTCGCTGTCATCTGAGTACCTTTGCCGTGCTGATTTGCTCAGCCAGATTGCGAATGAGTCACTCTTTACACCCTTGCCACACACAATATTTTTGCCCTAATATGACCAATTCACCAAAATTGCTAAAAATTTTAATTTTCTAGGTTTCTTGTTCATCAGAGAAAAATTCCGGTGGTCATTTTTTAAAAAGGAAATGAGTTTTGCACGAATCAGTCACCAGAGGTCCAAAACAAGATATTAAAAATAGTCTCAAAGAAAGAATTCACTAATTTAGAGTTACTGAAGGGAGAGATGATTTTGAATTAATAAAATATCTTAATTAAAGTATCAGTAAAGAAAGAGAAACTCTTATTACCTTTTTGATATTTGACGGATGAACGAATCAATCAAACCGCAGTGCAGAAAAGATAAAATGATATTAGCTGGGGATGAACTGTGTAGAAGACTTAACAAGCCTATTTTGGTGAGTAGACAGGGCCATCTGAATATAGTTTATCATTCAGGTATAGACCAAAGTGCTACCACACTTCAGGATATATGGTTACTGTAAGCTAGTGAACATTTCCTTTTCAATATTTTTATGTGGTGCTTTATAAGTGTAAGTAGCTCAAAGGTAATGGATTCCTCACACTCTTTCGAATTGTTGATTACAACTTTCGAATTGTTGGGACTGAAATTCAGGAAGTATTATGACTTGCTTTTGTTTGGATGTGGTTTGCCCAGCAAGGGCTCATGGACTGGGGGCTTGGTCCTCAAAGCAGCAGAGCTGGGCTGGCACCTCATGTGAGCAGGCAGTTTGGTTACCCAGGAAGGTTGATGCCACTCTTGGGCATTTAGTTCTCCCGAGAGTAGCTTGTTAGAAACGAGGCCAGCCCATGGTTGTCCCCTCCTGCCCTCTGCCATGTTGTGACCAGAGGTAAGCTAGATGGGGGCACACACTCTTGGGCTTTCAGCTTCCCAAACTGGGAGCTAAATAAACTTCTTTTCTCTATAAAGTAACCAGCATCAAGTACTAGCTAGAACAACAGAAATTGGACTACACCATAGTAGAAGTATTTAAAAACTGTAATAAGACAATAAATTATAATTCCTTCTCTCTACTTGAATAAGTCATATTTGACTTGAACAAGTCAAATTTATGATTCTTTTCATACCAATAACATAGTAAACTAGATTCTAATTTGATGTGTTAACATTTCTTTCTGCCTAGGTAAAGCATTTAGTCATACCTATAACGTATGTCTAAAGTAAGTAGCTATCTAAGTGATACAGAACAGGTAGATTAACCAACAAAGATAATGAATAATCTTGCAGGAAGAAAAAAACCATGAAAATTAATTTCAACATATTATACATCTATTCCTCTAGTAACTTATCTCAGATCTTGGGGTTTAAAACAACAAGCACACACGGGCTTGTGTTCTCTGTGGCTCAGGAATCCGGGGGCCACACAGCCGGGTGCTCCTAGCTGGGGGACAGTCCCCCAGGTCATGACTGAGTCACATCTGTGTGCAGTGAGGTTAGAAGCTTCAGTTGCACACCACCTGGGCACTTTCTTATTAGTACATGTTTGTGATACATAATACTTTTGTTTATCTTGGGGAATTGGTACATGTTCATATTACATCTTGATCATTTTAGTGTCCCGTCTCTCCCACCCTTCCCTTTTCTCTTGCCCCAAATTTTCTTCCCATCTCCACACAGTCTATCTCCTTGTTTCCCACCATCTCTCTTTCATTTTGCTCTTTAAATTATTTACAGTTTGAGTTTAAAGAGAAATCATGTGATAGTTAACCTTTGGTGTCTGATTTATTTTACCTAGCATTGTGGTCTCAAGATCCATTTATTTTCCTACAAATGACTCAAGTTTATCCTTCTTTATGGCAGAGTAGTATTCTATTGTGTATAAACAACACATATTCTTTATCTATTCATCTGTTGACGGACATATAGGCTGCTTCCAAGATTTAGCCATTATGAATAGTGACGCTATAAACATGGATCACATGCATGTATAACTGTAATACGATGATTTTAACTCTTTTGGGAAGACGCCCAGCAGAGATACAGCTGGATCAAATGGAATTGTCTATTTTTAGTTTTCTGAGACCTCTCCACACTGATGTCCATAGTGGTTGTACCAGTTTACCTTCCACGTGAGCCCTTTGATGGTGCTGTTCATGGCCGGGCAGCTGAATTTCCCAAGAGCATGGAATTTAAGAAACTGAGTAGGGAGGCAGCTCCAGGATGGATCCAGAGGCTTTTTATTATCTTTTATGGTGCCATCAGTTCTGCAAAATTGTGCGTTAGAAGTGAGCCAGCCAGTCTGATCCACACTTAGGAGGAACAGATTCCACAAGGACGCAGACAGCAGGAAGAAAAGCTCACGGGGCCTCAGAGGCAGCCTACCACTTCGGGTTTCTTGCGTGTTGATAGCTGTGTCTTCTGGTTCACCTAAAGGTCACCATCTCTGCAGAGCCTGCCCTGGGGACACTAGGAGGAGAAAGCAAACAAAGACTAAATGATTCCAAATCATGCATTGGTGCTTGGAGCTTTCCCTGGTGAATCTTTTCCTTCAGCGATTTAAGGAGGAAGAAATGTGTTCGCAGATACTGTATTCACCCAGTGTTGGCCATCTGAGATGGAGAAATGCCGGTCACCTCCACGGCAGCAGGTGTGAGGCACAGGGGGAGCACTAGGGCACTTGCCTCCTAGCCCAGCTTCTGGAGGAAACACCAGGGTCCCAGGGTGTAAGGTGGGTCCTGTCCAGGGGCAGTAACATCCCCAACGGGGCAAGAATTAGTTCACAGGGAGCAAAAGTGCTTACTTTTTAAAAGTGTACAGCACATTTGTACATGGAGTCCATCTCTGGTATTAAAATTTCGTGGGGGGAAGGTAAGAAGGGAAGCAGTTTCAATGGTTCCTTGCAGGGCATCGGACCATGGCATGAAGAGAATTGTAAGGGAAGGAAGGCTTCAAGGAGGAATGGCCTGAGTCACTAATTCAGCGCTGAGGGTGGGGAGAGGAGGACAGTGTAGATGGACTTCCCCACTTTCTACATGTTGGGCTGTAGTTTTACTCCTAAATCTGATTTTACCTAATTTCTACCTTTCAGGGATTTCTCCCGGTTGACGGCGCACGGAGACTTCCTTTCTGGTTTTGTAGCACAGCTACAAATTCATTTACACATATTTTCTTGGTGTTGATGGAGAAGTCATAGCTTGCATTAAGTTTATCATCTTGAAATGAAATGTATTCATAATGGAGTAAGAAAAAATGGTGCCATCTTCCCTCCTACTACTTATTCATGCTCCTTCTTTTGAATAAAGGTAGTCTGTGCGTTGAAGTGAGGGACAAGAGAAGGACTGGAGACTGCTGGGGAGATGTGGGGTGCAGTAAAAGAGTACGTGCCCCATTGGTGCCACATGACGGTCTGGTCCTGCTGCCTCTCTGGAGTATCTGGACTTCCTTGTTCTCGTTTTTTAGAATGAAGATTTGTATAAATTAACTCTTTATTTTGGCTTCACTTTCAACAATATTTGACCCCATGAAATATCATCTGATCTTCACAATTACATCTTAAAGTGCAGCTGCCGGCATTGTACCTCTGTGGGGTGAGGCTCTGAGCTTCCTGGTTGCAGTTCAGATACTCAGTAGACCAGCCAGAGTTAACTGCTAAACTGTCACATTCATGTGAACTGCATACTCTCCTGTTACTGGAAGAACTGGCTCCAACCCCGAGGGCGCCTCGTGGATAAATGCAGCAGCAGGGACCCAGCCCCTGTGAATCCTCCGGGCCTTGGAAGGCTCTTGACAACATACTTAGCCCAAACGACAGTTTTAAGTAGAGTCATCCTGCTACATGCAACCACATAAAATTCTTGTTTTTGTAGGTCAAAAATGGCTGAATAATGGTAATGTTATAGAGTTGAAAGTAGCCAGGAGATCAATTATCTTTAATGAAAAGCAAACTCATTTTGTTAAATCACATTTTAATCTATTTTATGACATTTATTAAATAGCTGTTGCTGATTTTTTTTCACCATTTTCTAAACCCAAGGTATAACTAAATTTGAAAATGAAAATAAAAGAGTTGGTGTCTGTTTTCTTATGACTCAGCCTGAAAAACAAAACAATTTTTCTCGATCTGAACAAAGTGTATTCACTAATAGATGCGGCCAACTCAGAGTTTTACAGGAATCTGCTTCATCTTACCACTTTTTCTGTGGGGTCTGCAACTATTCCTAGTGGAATTGGCCCAAGAAAATGAGAAATTCCAGCTTAGTGATCATAGAAAAAGAGCACAGAGCAGAAGCTGGGATAGAAGTATTAGTCCATGGTGTACTGGCTTGTCCATTTTAGCCTAGTTTTGCTAGGCCTAGTGTAAGATTTTGAGAAAAATACATAGATCCAATGTTTAAACTAGAAAATGAGTAGGCTTGATATGAGGGCTGAGTCTTACAGGGAGGGAGGGAAGGAGGAGAAGAAGAGTTTTAGAAGGAGATGGGAAACAAATAGAAAAGTGAAGAACATTGGAAGAATTTTGAGATGAGAACTGGGGGAGGAAGAGAAGAGACGAGAACTGGGGGAGGAGAGCAAGTAGATGGGGAGGGGACACTCGTAGTTTCTTGTCCTCTTTCCTGGATGGCTTACTTGAAGAGATGGGAAGTGAATGTTACTTGTTTTTTAATTAATGACATATTCCCTACCTTCTTCCAAAAGAATTTACAATGACTAGGGAAGCAAAGAAGGAATATTCTAGAACTTCTTCAAGAAAGAATTAACAGCTCTAATTTCTGTTTCTCATTCTGCTTCCAGTGCCATGCAATTTTCTGATAGTAAACTGGAACACTGACAGAAAAAAATACGAGAGAACGACTGTGCTTTCGTCTTCCACAGCCTTCCAATCATTTTGGTGTTTATGTTTTCCTGTGAATCACTAACCTTCCGGGTAATTCTCAGGCACAGGCCACATTCTGGGAACAGACTGGAAATGCTGTTTGACATGTGGATTAGACTGTGTTGACAAATAGTGTGGTCTGTCAGATCCTCCACAAAGGACAGCCACCTGCAGAAAATGACCCCTGCTGCCCACCGTAGCAGCATCTCCTCTGGCACATGCAGGCCCAGCTCAGCTTTGAGGACAAGCAGTCATAGAGGAGGACTCACTCCTGCGTTGCCTTAAAAGCGTTTCCTTAAAAGCGTTTCCTTATTTACATGTCATTGTGGTCAACCATTCCCACAACAAAATCGGCATCTGAACCATGCCAATAAACAAATTGAATAAATAAGTAAATACCCTGCTCTGAATCCCTTTCTCAAGGTCTGTGTCCCGGAACATCTTTCTTTTACCCAGAAGCAAACCGTAAGGCCAAAGATAAGGATGTTGTTTGTATACACCCCAGTCCACTGGCAGTATCCATTTTCAATCTGCCAAAAAATGTGAAAAGGAAGCATGCTGAATTTAGCTTCCCCAGACCTGCTTTCAACTGGATGTCAGCGCTCTAGCGGGGCTTGTGAAAGTTCCACTGTTGCTGGCATCTGCGGTCAGAGCAAGAGACAGCTGTAAAAAGCATCTTCTGGCCAAACGTGATTTGGGAAAGGTCATTTTATTACGTGACTTATTTATATTGTTTCTCCGTGGTACAAAGCGTTCTGGTGTGTATGTGGGGCCCAGCGGAGGAAGAGAAGAACTTAGAGAAAACCTCAAGGCCCACAACTCACAGGCACCGTGTCTGAGCCAAGGAAACGTCTGCTGGGTGTTCTGAGGGCTGTCCGGAGCCTGCCATGTGAACAGCTTTTCCCCATCAGTCCAATTAAAAAGGGAGTCAGTCCTACCATGATAAGATCGATCTTCTCTCGTACCCTTTGAGGCTTCGTCAGGAGGAAACATAATTAGAAATAGTCTTGTGTTTAGAGTCAGCAAGAACAGTCACAATTTTCTCCCCTTTCCAGAGAAAGAAAAAATCAGCAATCAAATTCCTAACGGTTTATCTTCTTTATAGGGTATGCTGTCATTTTAAAGGTGAGAAATTTTCTCTCCTGGATTTCTTCTCCCAAAGAGGCCTGTGCGAGTTCCATGCTAAGCAGACCTACCGTATTTAATATGGAAAGCTGAATATCTTTTTAAATGGAAACAGATGGGCAGTCTTGTTTATCTTCACTTGGCTTCATCATTGTGTCCTAAATATGTGGGTGGGATTTTTAATAGCAAGTTTGTAATGCTGACAAGTAAGATTTACTGGATAAATACTTCTTTGACCATATATTTTCTTTAATCTCCC